>JAVCKU010000037.1:9378329-9389257 GCA_032273985.1 Hypsolebias coamazonicus | reverse complement strand
ACTTTGAACCTGCTTACAGTAAGGTGGTAGCTCTGATGGGCTGCAGCACAGCTCTGCAGGTAAGGAGCATTTAGCTTCGATTGGTCATTTGCTGACATGCCCACTGGATTGATTGACAGGTCGCATTGAGGATTCAACTTGTGGGAAAAAAATTAATACATAAACGAGAGCTGCACAAAAAAAGGTACGACTTGATTCTTGTAATATTAAGCCTTTATTCAGCTTTATTTTTTGTAATACCACGAGTGGCTTCGGATGTTATCAGCCCATTAAATGGCCGTTATTAGTTGTTATCATCCCCACATGTAGCGGTGAAACTGTCCCGCCTACCTCCTAGTAGGTTTAAAGGTATGGTATTGGTGAATACTACCACTTTATTCTTGTAATTTTATGGCTTTAATGGAAGTAAATACTGGGAGATGTTTGAAGGAGAGCGACAGCTAGAACCAGAAGTGGGTGACGAAGCCAGTTATGTCCAGTCGTATCTTACAGGTTGAGAGAACGAGGTTGAGAAGCTCCGGTCTGTTCTCCAGACAGGAGAACCTAACTCACAAGAGGCAGCTCGAGGCACAAGATGCGACGTGGGCGAACCAGCTTCCAGCATGGCTTCCATCTTTACGTGGGCCTGGCTTGTCAGGGCAGACACCTGACACACACCTGTTGCTCATGAGTTGTGAAGACGTGATTTGACAGGTAGAGGAAACACAGAAACTGGAATCCTCATGATTTTGGGCTTTGGGAAGAGGAGAAAATTGTTTTTAAATTGTTCACATTTTCAATAGTTTCCCACTTTGAATACATTTTTGACAATGACCCAAAACTTCTGAAAGTCTATGGCCTTAAAAGTAAGTTTCTTAAATGTCTCTGATGTTTTCACTGCTTTTAGTGTATATTTAGCCTTAGTCATGCACTTTTTTTTTTTTTTTGGCTCATTTATTTATTATAAATATCCCTTTGAAAGAAATGTCACCGCTGCCACTCAGCTCACCTGTTTTGTTTCAAAATAGCACACCTGTTTCCATTTACTGGATACACCAGATGACAGGCTCTGTCCCTGTCTGTTTTCTTTATATTTATTTGTGTTCCCCTCTTTTCATACTTTCATTATTCTATCCCTTGTGTGATTCTGATCCCTGGTATCTGAGTCTGTTTTCTGTCACTTTCCACTCACTCCTCAGTCTTAATCATTCACACCTGTTCTCATCAGCCACCTGCCCAGCTGCTCTCATTACTCAGCCTCCCTCTGTCTTATAAAAAGCCTTCCTCTCCTCCACTCTGTCCGGTCATTGTTCTGTTTACCCAGACAACACGGTCCTCCTGCCCTCTGCTTCCAGTTCAAGTCTGTACTCGTCCTGTTTATGCCTGCCTGTTCCCATTTTTGTAAGTTTTTGCTGCCACGTCAGCTTTTTGTTTTTGTTTAAAATCAATTATTTTCATTTTAAACTCCTGCCTCGATCATCTGCCTGCAAAGGGGTTCGAAACTTAAGGATCGTGAAACAGAAAAAAAATCGATTCATTAAAGAGTCTAGATTCTTAGTCCTGGCAATTCTGATTGATTCTAAAGCCCCATAAATCGATTTTTAAAATGCTGTTTGTTTTTTTCCGCTCCTACTCCCAAACATACTGCATATCGCATTACATGTCTGCTCAACCATCGTAGATTTGGCCTTGTAGGCCACCGTACAGCTTAGCCTGCACCCTTTATATGAATGGAATCTGCTTGCATAGAGGGGAGGACAGCATGATTCAACCCACTCCTTCGTCATTAAAAGTCAGTGTAAAATCATTCCAGATCCTACAATGTTCTGGGCAAGACAGAGCTTGACATGGGCATGGGGTTCTTTGCAAGATATGTAAAATAAAAATGTGGTACCGTATTTTGGAAAGACGACAAAATGCGTGGAAGGTAGATGAAAAGTGACGCAGCAGACCAACAAACTCTGCAACAAACTTCCAGCTAATTCCCCGAGCAGGGCTGCAAAGATTTCCCATTCCATCTCATGCTATATCGCAAAGATTTATGACCAGACAGCTCAGTGTAAGGCGAGGGGTTTAGGTTTATTTTTTATACGCTGGAGTATGATGTTCCTTCACGTAGTTTTTAGCGATGAAGCAGTACCACACCTTCACCAAGAAAGAATAAAGTGGGAGAAGCTCTGATTAATAATACAAGCTGCAGCTCAAAGGTAACTGTTTTATCTCATAATATACTAAAACTTATGTAAATTACATGAAAAAATACTTTATGTAATTTGTCTTTTTAACAGGTTGAAGAGGCGACAGATAAGACTCATTGCCTGGAGTTACTTCTAAATGCTACAATTTATGAGTTATAAATTACAGTTCAGAAGAGTTTTTGTGCAGACTTGCACAGGTTTTGAAATGTTGTTAAAGATTTACCAAATATGAATCAATATGGTTAAGACTGAAGTCTGTATATTTCATATTAGGTTAAGTTTATAAAATATAGCAAATAGAGCAATATAGTTAAAAAAAAAAACTGGATGGCACTAGCACCACAGGGCCTAGCATACGTCATTTACCCAGAATGCATTGCTGCGTTAAAAAAAACATGGCGACATCCGTGCGACAATATTTTATTTAAACTTATAAAAACTAAACAGCCTCCATTGTTTTTGCTGGATTGTTTTTACATCTAAAATAAATATTTCTCAAATAAATTCTGTTGTTAAAACTAATCATGGATCCCCTTTATAGGATTTCAAGTGCGCCTTATAGTCTGAGAAATACGGTAATTTAGTTTCAGGCTGAAAATGTTGTGCAGAAGACAGAAAGAAGACTTAGGTGGCAGCTGTGAAGTTACAGGCCAGGATGCTCCTCATTTACCATCACAGTGACGTTCTCCTCATTGCCCTTCATTATACTGTTCCTGTCTGTGTCTGCAGGCTTTGAAAAGTGAGTGAGCCCCTGATCTTCTTCACAAAGCTTGTTTCCACCTCTGACAACTTGTTAAAGCCCACTGAGATGCTGACAACTGCAGCTTCTGAGTTCTCTGTGTCCGCTCGTCACAGACTTTTAGGGTTTAATGCCATTAATCTGAAACACTCCACTCCCCCCTGAGAAGCAGAATATCCATATAATTGTCAGCGTTTCCTGTCTGTTTCCAGACATTCGTGACAAATCAAAGCGTCCTCATCAGCACCGCGGGGTTGAATACTGCCTAATCTCCTGGGGAATACTCACAGTTGCATCTAAATTTTTAATCCAGATTTTGATTTAAGTCATTTTTATCCGTCCAAGAGGGTTTTACCTACAAATAAAATGCATTAGGCTGACTGGCGGTGCCGCGTTCAACACCCACATGACAGATTGCCCTGTTATACAGATTTATTAGTCAGGTCCTGTGACCCTCCAGATATTTACTGCTAATCAGATTAGCTGGTTTCTGTGTTCAAAGATAGTTTTTTGCTTTTAGCTGCCTAATTAAATAACATGAGCTGTTTATTACAGAAGGCTTGTTGAGTCTGCAGGACATCTATTAGTCTTAAATGACATTTATTTATGTTTCCATTTGGCTTTGTCTCACTGGTTGGAGGGGAAATAGTTCAAGGTTTTCGGCTAAATCAGTTTCCGAACATTCACTTCTGATATTAGCAGCAATCCTGGTGCTTCATTAGTCATGAAGTGTCTTAAAATAACAATAATAATTGGAACATGGTTGCTTGATGTAAAAGTAAGTTTGTCTTTAACTTGGTATTTGTAGATTATGACGTTGCCTGAGGTTAATTAAAGGTTACTGATGCCTTTTGACAAATAGATGTGAAGAAATCAAACATAAGTGCGATAAATCACCTCTACAGTTAGGAAATCCAACTGATTTTAAATGTGTATAAAAGATGACAGTGATTTTATTGTAATAAATCTGACCTAAGCCACTTTTTTTCACTTTAGTGGAACAAACTGAAGCAACATTTGTGGTATTTTCTTGTTTTTGCACTTGGTTGCAGTGGTTATGATTTTATTGTTTGTTTGCTGAAAGGTTCATGTTCAAAAGTCAACGAGAGAATCTGTAAGGTGTTAAGGAAGCAATAAAAAGGGGCAGCTGCTCATAATTAGGATGACTGCTTTATTAAAATCTAACACATTTGTTGAAATTTTTGTCACAAAGCTCATTTTGCAATCTTCAGACTTTTTTTTGATAGTCCATGTTTTTCTTTTAGGTTTAATTGACTTGTTTTAATCTGGCAGATTAAATGACTGTCATTCTGAGCCAGAGGTCTGTCTGAACAGTCCAGAGACATTTCTGCTGCAATTTCCACAAAATAAAATTGGTTTCCGAGCTCCACAGCTGACCCGAAGCTTAAAGTCAACTCATCGTTAAAATGTAAATTAAAAAAAGTTTTTTATAATATGAACTAAAACTACTGACATTTACATGTCACAATAAAAGAAAGTATCAAACTACTATGAAAAGTTTAATAAAACTTGCATTTATCCCTTTGGCTCTTGCTGAGAAAATGTTATAAGTGTCTCACTTTGAAATATGATAAAGTTAATTTTGTTCAATGTGTCTTATTGCGTTTGTGTCCACAAAAACATGCATTAACTTCAACAATTTGATTATTCAATAATTACGCTTAATTAATTCATTCAACCTTTATTTTTACAGTTTAATCCCATGAGCCTCATGGACTCATTTACAAGAGATCTGAAACCTAATATTTAACATATTATCAATCTATATACAGTATATAATATATTAAGATATAATTATATATATACAGTATTGTCAATATACTGTATATTATATACATTATTAATTTATATATATAATTATTTATATATATTTATATAAATGTATATATAATATAATTATTATAATATTATATATTGAGCTCTAATATTGCATATGAGTGGGCAGGGACAAAATCACAAATCAGCCATTGGATGAAAGCCCCTGTGCAACACATCACTCCATCAACTACATACTTATGTTTATTATAAATAGCATTATGTTTGATGACTCGTGACGCAGCGGTCTGTGTGCAAAACTGCACTTTTTATTTTATTCCCTGATGCCACAAATAGATTGCTTAATTTTTTTTTTTCATAGATTTCACATTTAAGACGTGCAATTGTTGGCTAAAGGTTATAATGAATCAGCAAACAGCGTCTTCTTGTCTTGGTGAGTTTAATCTCATTTTATTCCCATACTGCGTCAAACCTCACAGGAAATTCTTGGGTCTACCTTGAAGTTCATATAAAGTGTAACTCATGTTCACGTTGTTGTGACTCACACAGATGTGGCCCCTGAACCACAGCTTGGAGACCCCTGCTCTGAACAAAACAGCAACAATAAATAAAAACAGCAGGCGTCACAGTGACACGGTTAACAGGCATGGCCAACACTTTGTTTGTTTGTTTTCACAGCATGTTCATGTTTGTACACAGGTTTGATGAGAGTTTGTGTGAAGAAACCAAAACTAAAAAAAAAAAAAAAAAAACGAAGAGTGGACTCGTTGACGCCGCATGCAGAGGAAGAAGCGCATCTCAACACGTGCCAGGGATGTCCGAGCTGCTTTGCGGCAGGTCGCGCCTGTCGTTGTACATCACAGCCCCCGGGGGGTAGAACAGCACCGCGGGCACCCGGGCTGCGCCCCCCGCCATCAGCGCGTGGCCCTCTTCCATCTCCGGCTTGGTGGTGGCTGTGATGGGCCTGATGGTGGTCACTGAGGGGGAGGTCATGCGCCAGAAGAGGTTCTTCAGCGCCTTCCTGAACTCCCGCCGCATCAGGCAGTAGAGGATGGGGTTCAGGCAGCTGTTGGAGTGTGCCAGGCACACGGACACGGGGAACACGTACACCTGCATGGTGTAGTACTCATAGGTGAAGTGGACCGCGTTGAGTTTGACGAGGATGCCCCAGGCGGTGAGCGCCTGGTTGGGCAGCCAGCAGAGGAAAAAGGACAGCACCACGATGGTGACGGACTTGGTGACCTTGGCGCGCCGCTTGGCGCTGGAGGTGTTGATGTTCTTGGAGGTGATGAAGCGGAGCAGCAGCAGGTAGCACGCCGAGATGACGCCCAGCGGCACCAGGAAGCCCAGCAGCACCTTCTGGGAGTGGTAGAGGCCGTGCCAGAGCTGCGCCGTGCCGTTGGCGTCCGGGAACTTCATGAGACACAGGTCCTCGTTGGACACGGAGGCGGTGGTGGAGAAGACCGCGTGCGGCAGGGCGGCGGAGACCGCGGCGAACCAGATGAGGACGGAGACGGCGCGCGCCGAGCAGCAGCGCGCGCGCCGCCGCCTGCCCTTGAGCGCAGAGGCGAGGGAGCAGTACCTTGCCACGCTCATGGCCGTGAGGAAGAACACGCTGGCGTACATGTTCATGGCGGTCACGTAGGAGACGATCTTGCACATGGCTTTGCCGAAGGGCCAGGTGAAGTCCAGCGCGTTCTCCACCGCCCAGAAGGGCAGGGTCAGCACGAACTGGAAGTCCGTCACCGCCAGACTGGTCACGAACATGTTGATGGAGGACTTCCTCCACACCTGTTTGGACTTCATCAGGTACAAGACCAGGAGGTTCCCGACCAGACCCAGCGCGCACACCAGGGAGTAGATGAACGAGATGGTGATCCTCACCACAGCGGCGCCGTCTCCCCCGGAATCCGTTCTGCCAAAGTCCCACATGCGCGACTCCCGCTGCGAGCAGTTGGTGGCGTTGGACACGCAGCTGAAGTTCAGCACCCACCTGAAGGTGCTGTCCTCGTTAGTGTCTATAAATTCTCCAGACATGTTTCTTTGTCTTTTATCCTCCGAAGGTGTTCAGTAAAGTCATGTCCTGGTCCGGCTCAGTGTTCAGAGGAGAGAAAAATAATAATAATAATCCTCAGTTCTGGTCTCATGCGCCAAAAACTCCAAGTTGGTTTTGAAACGAGACTAACAGAAGAGGAGAGAATGTGCACGAGAGATGGTTTTTCCATGTGTCTCCAGCGCAACGAGGACGCGCGTCCTGACGCAGCGCTCCGGAGCTCTCCGTGGTTCTGATCGGGCGGCGCGAGGGAGCCTAAACCGCGCGCGCGAACTCACTCCGCGCGCACAAAAAGCAGCAGGAAACCAAAAGAGACGTTTATCAAACAATTTCTGTTGGATTCTCACCGTTTTATGAGCCAGAGTCTCAGAGCTCCCTGGCTCCCTCCTCCCACCGCTTCTAGAAATGGTCGTGCGCGCGCACACATGCACGCATGTGTTATGTCAGACAGGTTAAATGAAAGGTGAAAGGGAAAAAAAATAAAACATCTTTGTTGTCATTTTATTTAACCAGCTGGGCAACATCACCCAACTGAGTCCCGAGACACATTATGTTTGTTTATTTCATGTACACATGAGTTAACTTATTTATTTATTTATTTATTTATTTATTTATTTATTTATTTATTTGTTTGTTTGTTTATTTATTTATTTATTTGTTTATTTTAACAGTCTGCTTAAGTTGTTTTCCATATCTTGCAGAAGAAAATCCCAACTTCACTCTATAGGGATGCACAATATTATCAGCATGCATCTGTATCGGCCGGTATTAGTGATTAAGTTAAATATTAGACATCTGCCATTTCATCAAAATAACTTTGACATTAAACATAATCCAAGTTGAAGTGTTGCATCATTTTCAGCATCTGCATTTGATAGCAGGTCAAACTGAAAAAGACCATGCAGAATAATTTTTATTTCACAGCAGAGTCTATGTAGTCTCTGTAAGTAGATCTGGGGCAGGAGTCTGCAACCTGCGGCTCTGGAGCCAGTTGTGGCTCTTTGGTCCCTCTGCAGTGGCTCTTTCAAGCTTTGACCAAAACTGACATAAACTGAATTTTATTGCTTGCTATACAAATAAAAATAAAGCTAGTTTTAGCCGTTTTAATTTTTCAGCTTTGCGGTCATTAGTTTTGCAAATATGCCATCACTAGAACTAACACAAGGAATAAGATACTTTATGCTTTAGTTCTATACTTATTTTTTAAGCTAGTAAAAAAAAAATCACATAGTTCATAGTTTATTACATAAATAAAAATTGGTTAAAATTATTTTTTCCTTCTTTACAAGAATCCGGTCTTTTCTTTTGTTTTAAATTGTAAAAATATCAATAAATGTTAGAAATTGTTAGATATTTTTAGCTTTTTAAGATGTGGGCCCTACTGGTCACAAAAGCCCCCTTTAACAAATCTAAAGTGGTCCACGGACCACCACTTGATAATCACAGTTGTGGCAGGTTGTTGCATCTCTGGACACATTTCATTTAGTGAACAAAGGCACAAAAATGGCTTTTTTTTTTTTTTTTTTGTCATAAAGGTTGTAGACCCCTGATCTAGTGGAAATATTGGTATTGGTATCGGTTATCAGCCAAAAAAAAGTTTTAATATATCGGCATATCGGCCAAATATCCAATATCGTGCATCCCTATACCCATCTTGGGGAGATTAAATCAACCAGACAACACATCCTTTGAAAAGCATCCAGGTCTCAGTAGTCAAAGGAACTCTTTTTTCATACAGAGCAGTCTGCAGAAACTGATTGGGGACAGGTAAGGGTGGCGGGCTGACTGTGGTGCTTACTGAGGTCAAATGAGATGGCACAAGAATAAATACATAAATAAACACACAAATGATCAGAACTGAACAGGAAAACAGAATCTAAATGACCAAAATGCAATCATAAAAAGCACAGATACCACAATGATATTAAATTTGCTGTGTGGGTTGTTTTGACATTGATACATGTGGAAGATTTAGTATTAAAATTAGGGTGGCTTGCTTTCAGAAAAACATGATTTTGTTGAAAGTTTTAATAATATCAGCTGTTAAAAAAAACACTTTTCCCTCACTTGTTTCTTTTTTGTTATGACGACGCTCACAACTCTGCGCATTTCAGCATCTCTTTCGTTTCATCTCAGTCACGTCAGGACATTGGCTAATAAATACATTATTGACATAAGCAGCATGAACACATTTGACATGATTCAGACATACTAATTTTGCAATGTCAGTTTTTTTGACACATTGTTCATCCCTAATGCACTAAATGATTAGTATTCTTGTTTTAAGTATCTTTTTTTCAGTATCACTTTACAATAAGGCTCCTCTTATAGATGGCTAATAAATAGTTTATAGATAGATTATTAATTCCTCTATGAACACTTTATAAATCATTAATAACTGTTTATTATGCATTCATTAAGGGTGACAGAGTGATAAAATTGACCAGTTTCTTGCCAAGTAGTGAGCCAAATCTGCCACCTATATACAGTATTTCATCTACCCAGTATATTAAACATTTCAGACTAAGTTACCTTGTAAGCACAATACGCATTTGTAAAACTATTTTTAAGGATATAATGTTAGTTGTAGACACTTATATGCAGTGATAAAGTACAATATTATTTGCTAAAGAAATAGATTTACAAATGCTTATTGTTTTGACAAGGTAATACAACAAATCTATATAAAATATATAGGTGAACAGATATGACTCACTTTTTTGGCAACAAACTGGTCAGTTTTGTCTGTCACCCTTAATTAATGCATAATAAGCAGTTATTAATAATTTATAAAGTGTTTATAGAGGAATTAATAACATCTATAAACTATTTATTAGGCATCTATAAACGGAGCCTTACTTTAAAGTGGTACCCTTTTTTTCATTACATAATAATGTGATTTTTCTTAATATATTTCAAGTTCGATCCATTTTTATCTCCATAATTTAAACATTATAACAATTTTCATCTGAAAGTCTGAGCGGTGCCAGATTTGGTTGTAGACATTATTTAGCAGTAATTCTGACAGCTTGTAGGAAATCTAATAAAATCACTCCAAGCAACATTTTATCAAACTAAACTGCAACTTAAACTGAATTTTTATTTTATTCATTTATTTATTTATTTATTTTTGGTGTTTTGCTTAATTAGAATTTAACGTCGTTTCAAAGTCAGTAAAAATCTACAGATACAAAAACTGCTGTGCGCAGCACACATACTGTATTTTTTGTGTCCAGAAGATCTCTACTGTTGAACGAGTTTAATAAAACACACAGCACTTTCTTGTGTAGCGAACCTCAACATGTTTGTGTAAACTAGTTTTCTTTTAAAAAAGCAGTGAAATATTTACACTTTTTCTAATGTGAACTTTTATTTAGAAACAACAGTGAAAAGCTGCAGCCTGGAGGGTACAGTATATTGGTAGAAAGATGCAGCTGCCAAGACAAAGACAGAGACAAAGGCCGATATGAACCAAACTTTCGGCTTGTTTAAAATTCTGAAGTCAGATTTTCCACCTGCAGGTCCGAGGCGCTCTGCTTCTCCAACTGAACTCTGGGAAGAATTGTTTGCACCTCAGAAGAGCTCACGAGCCTTTCTATACAGAATCCCTTCATTTATCCAGGTGGCTTAAAGCTTCATTCATGTGTCCATGTGACGTTTTATCAAGTGGTCGCATGGGAGACTGGTCCACCTGTCTGATGGTTTGTACGTTTGCCTGTTTTATTTGTGCACTCGGGTTTCCTCCCACAGAACAAAAACATGCATGTTAGATAGTTATTGAAGAGTCACAGCTACATTTGTTATAATTAGTTATAGGCATTTTTGTTATACTTTATTATTTTTGCTAGTTTTATGAAGTTATAGTAAAATCTGTTACAGTTAGTTATAATTACATTTGTTGTAGTTTTATGCAGAGTTATAATTTTATTTGTTATAACTATAGTTATTTATAGTTATATTTGTTATAGTTTTACATGCTGTATTGATTAGTTTTTCTAAACTAAACTAGGCAGCATGGTGGCTCAGCTGGTAGAGCTGCCACCTCTCAGCGAGAAGTTCACTGGACTGAATCCCAGCCCGGGTTATTTCTGGGTGGAGTTTGCATGTTCTCTCCGTGCATGCATGGGTTTTCTCCGGGTACTCCAGTTTCCTCCCACAGACC
>JAVCKU010000037.1:9319388-9334671 GCA_032273985.1 Hypsolebias coamazonicus | reverse complement strand
TAATTATTAATTATGATGCGATCGTAAGTGCGGAAATTCGTTAACCGGGTAGGTCGTAAACCGAGGACCACCTGTATATACAGTATATACTGTATATATTTTTTGTTTGTTTGTTTTGTTTTGTTTTGTTTTCCTCGATGCAGTAGCCAATGTATAAGAGCTTCCTAAACCTAAAATAAAAAATATCAGATACAAATTATTTTTAACAAACTCCTTGGTTGTCATTTGAATCCTGGCTTGTTGCACCACTTTTGAATGTTTTCCAGTTTAATTATTAAAGTAAATGTCTAATTTCAAAATTCATGTGCAATAATCCAGGTAAGAAAAAAAAATCCAACAAAGTTCAGTCAAGTCATCTGGATGTTTTTTTGTTGTTTTTTTTCTGTTGTTGAAACGGTTCATCCTTCATCAGTCCGGGGACCCACAAACGAATTCAATTCCACAAGCAGCACACTCACATAGTAGACCAACCATTTTGCTAGTGATAAAATGGATTCTGGGGCCCGACCTCTCCGCCATTGACTCCTCTGAAGCAGCCATAGCCAAAGTGGTGCAAACCATCAAAGTTCATGCTCAGTAATCCAGGTTAAAAAGGATTAAAACCGTCTTATTACCAGCAACAATGTTTGGTCCTCAATGAGTGTGCTGCTTGTGAGACTAGGTTTGTTTGTGATTCGATGGACTGATGAAGTCCTTTGGATGAAGGACAAAACATCTCCAAAAAAAAAAAGAAAAAAGAAAAAGAAAGAAAGAAACCATCCAGATGAACTGATTGAACTTTGTTAAATGTCTAATTCTCATCCACCTGCCTTCTGCTTATCTCCATTTGGGTCCTGCTTCAATTCACCTTCCACCAAATGTGACAAACAATAAAAAGAAATTACAGTGAAAGTGTATGCAGTAAACTTTTTCAATGTTACTTTTTTAATAATAACAATACTTTATTTATAAAGCCCTTCAAAACAACCACAGCTGCAGCAAAGTGCTGTACACATAAAATCAAGAATGTTTAAGCACATAAAAAATAAAAGCATCATTAAAACATTAAGATCAATAAAAACAGTGCAGAACAAATTCAGTCTGTGCTCAAAGCCAGGGAGTAAAAATGTGTTTTTAAAAGACAAGAAAGTTCATGCTCAATAATTCAGCAAACTGGTTGGTCCACTTGAGTTGTTTACTGCTTGGTGGGGGAACAGTGTGCTGGAACTACTCTGACTGATGAAGCCCTCTGGAGTGAGGGTGAAACGTTTCTACTAAAAAGAAACTGTCCAGATGACCTGATTGAGAATTATCAGATTTGTCTTGTAGCCCTTAAGAGTCAGGATCAAGATGCAGCCCCACCATCATGCAGCAGCCCAGAGTGGGCAGGTAGGATTACTCATGAACTGAATATTATAATAATAATATAATGAAGAGTATGAGTCTGGTGAAGACCTGCTCTATATGAAAAATGCCCTGAGATGTTAGATGATTCAACTTTTTAATGAAACTGGGTTGGTGGTGTTACACCATATTCTGTGACCCATTGTGTAACACCGCCAGCTAAGATGGATCCCTCTCGCCACTGCACTTCAGATAATAATAATAATAAGTAAATAATTGGTAAATAGAATTTAACCTGATGAAAAGTGGTCAACATGGCCAAAGCTGAACTAAACCGACTTGGAACCCGAAAGTCCCAGGTTCGATTCCCATTCATTGCACATCTTGTGGTGTCTCTGAGCTTCACACTCTATCCCCACTTGCTCCCCAGGCGCTTTCAATAGCTGCCCATTGCTCCACCTGAGTGTATTCCAGGTGTGATGGGTTAAATGCAAAGAGCCAATTTCACCTTTGTATGGGAACATACAATAACAACACATAACACATTAATAATAATAATAATAATAATACTGATAATAATAATAATAATAATTATTATTATTATTATTATTATTGACTATCTAATTCAGTAGTGTCAAACTAAATTGGATGAATCGACCAAAGTTTAAAACTTTTTCCAAGTCATGGGCCAATTTCAGTCGATGAAGTCAGATACCCGACATCTTTTCTTGGTTCTAGGTTCATAAACAGAAGTTAAATTGGTCACATGTGATTTTTTTGTTTGTTTGTTGTGACTCCACATTAAAATCCAATAATACAGAAAAATTAAATCTTTTTTCTGGCATCAAAGTTAGCCAACTGTCATGAAAATTTGCATTTAACTATTGTTTTAAGCAAAATGAGAAGAAGAAACACATTTTTTATTTAAATTTTAATATTGGTGGCCCTTAAAGATGTTAACAAGGGCCAGATTTGGCCCACAGGCCTTGAGTTTGACATGTGGTATAATGCACAACATTTCATCCAGTCAGTTTACTTTTGTTTGAGTCAGAGCAGGCAGTTTGTAGCTTTTTATTTCTGTCTGCCTGCTGCCGTCTTCTGTATCATCAATAATTCATTTCAGCTTCATTTACTTTATTATATCATGCCACAACAAGTCATCTGAGGATACGTGAGTCAGTTAGACTAAATAAAAAGCTCCTGTTAAGTCAAGGTAAATGCACATAAAAGCAGGATCTTATTTATTTATTTATTTATTGCTATAATGCACGTTTTTAAAAACATGTTCTGCTATAAAATTAGCAGGTTAACTTCAGTTCCTAGTAGTGAGCATGCACAGGCCATGGGCTGCATCAGAGATCAGAACAACTTTTCAGGAGAAGACCTCCTGCAGAACCAGAGACACCTGCCTTGTTTGAATGCAGAAAGGTCAAAGGGCAAAACTAACAAGAACAAAACAAATATTCATTAATAATCCGTTTCTAATTAATTGGAGGTAATTAGATAATAGGTAATAATTAGAGTCCCTGTAACAGCTAGCTGATAGTGTAAGGTCTTTGTTCTAAACTTTGTCAGAAATTATTAAAGTCAACTGTCCGTTAAAAATATCTCATGGAGTGGACACATTTTATTGAAACTCAGAAAGAAATGATGGGATGTTCACCATCAACTTGTTAGGTTTTAGAGTCAAATAAGAGCAAGATGGCCACCACAATCTATCCATTTTAGGCAACACAAAAACGGCTATGGCTTAGTCAAATTTACAACTATAGAGCTGAAATTTGGTGTGGTAGTAGCTGAGGGTCATTCAGAGTACGTATTCCAAGCATGAGATTGCACATAACATTGTTTTCTAGATTTGACCGAAAAGGCTACAACGTTTTTTTTTTTTTTTAACCTTTTTTCTAAAAATGAATGACATGAAACACAAGGTTTTTTTTTATTATTTATTTTAAATAGCTCCTTATTTACTTCAAGTCTATGATATTTTTATTATTCATACTTATAAACAATTTGAAATCAGTATTTCTAAAGTAAATAGCATTTGTTCAGAGCTGAAACTGAAAACAGTTGAGTCAGATGCACTTTTGCTGAATCACCTGGAAAAACAAGTTCAAAATATTCAAATGCACCTCTTTAATCCCTTTGTAAACCTCTTAAATCTGACCTGACAGCCTGCGCATTTAGTCCATAAACGTTACGTAAGTGCAACTTTGTCATGACTTGTTGCAGAACTGAAACACACACACACAAAAAAAAAACATTCACAGTTTGATTCATTTAATTTTCTGTTAGATACAAAGTGGAACAGACAGCTTTCTTTAAACATGTGCCTTTAGGCTGCTAAGCGTTAACATGAGCAAAAACCGGGATGCTATGGCAACAGGAACTTACAAACGCCTGTTCAGGCATCCCGCCACCAATAAAACCAAACATGATTATTTAGCAGCCGGTGCTCCTGTGTTGCAGCCATGCCTATCCTCCCAGGGAGCTGACTAACAGGCTGAATAGACTCATTCTTTCTGCTGAGACTCAATGGTTTGACCGGGAGTCTTTGCTCGTAAAGCTCAATCATACTGGCCTCCCTTCGAGCCATTTATCATTCCCTCGTGGCTTTACAGTGCTGAAGGATTGCCTCGCCACAGGTGATCTATGCTTCTGTTGTGCCTGTGATGTTCTCAACAAGGGTTTCCTGAAGGCAGCATGTCTCTGCAGTGTGGCTGGAGAGAAAAATAGCTCTGCAGGATGGAGAAGTATAAGATAGTTGGACCAGTCTGGTGTCCGTTTTCAGTTTGCTTTATTAGAATAGTTTTTATGTGGGCTATTTTTTTTTTTTAATTTGTGTAAAAATTCATGAAACATATATATAATAAATGTCTTGTAGGATCGATGGCTCCACAGGGACCTCCTGAGAGTTGTGCTGTAATTGATGATGATGCGCTGTCTCCGCAGACGCTCTCGCCTACGTCTCCCTGAGCACTTTCTCCTCGAGCATTCCTGCGGTGGTGGGGGTCCTGCTGGAGAGGCAGCCCCGTGTCTCCTGATTCCTCCATACAGTATTTTAGAGCACAGTTCAGTATTCACTTCTTCCACATACTAATCCTTTCATTAGCCTCAGCTTCAGGCGCTCAAAGAGCTGTCTGTGTGCAGAGCAGGGAGAGCGACAGATACTGACACAGAGACACGTTCACAGATCTGAAACACTGCCCAGCTGAACATTTTCATGCACAAGACTTGCATTTGCGCTGACAAATATGAAGAACCAGAGCTGGCGTCTTTCTCACAGGATCCATGCTGAAAATATTTTGTGATCAGTATCAATTTGAGCAAAGTTTTTTTTTTTTTTTTTTTTTTCTTTGTGTGCAAAAGTCACATTCAGCATTATTGATTGGACTCCAAAGTGTCTTGGATTAATCAGTACTAGAAATTCCTCCAATGAGTGCTTTTTTTTTAGAGCTTCATTAAAATCCAGTGGTTCATGACATCTTTTGTTAAAGCTGCAGACAAACAAACACATATAGAAATGAGCTAAAAACACTATGGTCACTTTATATTTGGCTGCAGGTCATAATAATTATTAAAATAAAAATACAAGTAAAAAACAAACACAGACCTAGACATGAAAAGTACATGTAAAAATAGTGCATTATGCCAATCCTGGGCCTTGAGGGCCACTATCCTGCATGTTTTAGTTGTTTCCTTGACCCAAAACACCTGATTCTGTCGTTAAATTGCATCTTCAGGGTTTCCTCATGTTCTGCAGGAGATGGATATTAATGACCCTTTCATTTAGATGTGCTGTAACACATAAATGTGCAAAACATTCAGGGTAGCAGCCGCTGGGGACCAGGACTGGACACCACTGATTTAGTCTCCATCAAAGTTCACAAAATAAAAATGTCACAGGTAAACTACCGTATTTTCCAGTGTATAAGTCGCTTCAGTCTAAAAAAGCATCACAAAGAGAAAAAAAAAAAACATGTCTAAGTTGCTTCAGCATATAAGTTGCAGTTATTATGAGTTTATTTAATGGCCAAAACAGCTTCTTTTCACCTGGGCAGTGCGGCGCCATCCATCCATCCAGTCCAGCCAATAATCCATCCATCTATCCTTCCATAGTGGCCAGAGCTGCTAGCTCTCCAGCGTTCCTCCGCCTGCACCAGCTGAGTGAAGCAAATGCACACGGGAGGACTCGCTGTTGCAGTTCTTATAAATTAAAGTGTCAGTCAAAAATTGCGTTATGAATATGAAAAAAAAAAAAAACATATATAAGTCACAGGACTGACAAATCTCTGCAAAAATTGTGACATATATGCCAGAAAATACGGTAGGTGGTTTTGTCTAAGTGAGTGAGGAAGGATCCCCAAATGCCCAAAAATCTACAATTTAAATATGTTTTAAAACTTGAGGTTTTCTATTTATACAACTAATAACTCTTTATAAACATAACTAAGCATTTGGAAGTGAAGCAACACATTTCAAAGTGAATTAAAGACTTAAATTTTGTTTGATATGATTTCAGCTCCAAAGCCAGCATGTATTATTCATTGGTGCAGATGTGCACATCAGTCATACCGTGGTTACTGCGCACATCTGTGTCATCATGGGAACTGTGGACTTATTTTCTAAGCAAGAAAAATGTGTCCTTTCCTCTTTACATCTTCTTCCGTAACATTTTTATCTTAATTAGAAATGAAAAACATTTTTTTTTTTTTTTAAATCTTTTACACTGTTTATCCTTCACCAGTTTAAAGTTGAAGCAAGCGTCACTGGTGTGGATGGTAAACTACAGATGAAGTGAAATGCTCTGGATGTTTAAACAGACAGCTCTTTATTAACGTCATCACAGTTTATTCTAAGAGAAATGCGTCACCATTGATGATTAATTGTGATGTTACCAGTATGACACAACAAGCTCTTTATTTGTTCGTTATAATATAAATGTGTTACTGTATAAGGTCTTTAAATTGCACTCATAAAAACAGTCTAATTTCAACAATTTATCTCTTATACAGTGCTGACCGCCTCACAACTATAATCATTATCATCATTGTTTTATTGCCTGCTGAAGCCCAGAATGAATGCTTAACTTGGCAAAGGCGGTGCAACGGTTTACCGCTCTAAAACCAGCGTGTCAAAGTGCGGAGGCTAATTCTGATTTGTTGCATTTTAAATGTCTGGGTTTGACGAACGACTGAGGCTCTAATGACAAACCTTTCTGTCTCTTTCCTATTGTGTCCTCCATCAGGAATACAGAAAGACCCACCTCTGACCACAGCATCTGGTTAAGTTGCGGCTTCACCCTGGCATGTGCATACATCATTCCCGGACAGGACGACGGCAGTCTGGACTGAAGGGAGTCGGGGTACATGCAACTAGATGAGTCACATATGAGTCATACATATCGTAATGATGTCTGGAAACAAGTCCTCCGACAGACCATGAAACTATGTGAACCAACAGCAAGGAATTTATTTTTCTTCCCTTTTTTAACTAGCTTTGACTCATTCATTTATGTTTCCAGTGAGAAAACAATTTATAGTAACAAACTGCTAAGAAGCGATGACCTAATTAGGACTAGATGACTTCACTCTGATAAGCCGCTCGCCGCCTCGTTGGCTGATGGAACAGGATGGAAGGTGGACTGTTGTGACTGAGGCGGCACAGTGTGAGGTTACATGATATTTCTGCAGGTTTTGATGCTACCTGCAGTTATGCTGAGGCGTGGACTACTAACGTGGGTGTCCCGCATCGGGGGCGTACTGGTGCTCCTCTGCTGCTCTCTGTCACTCCTCTACCTGATGACCTGCAGTCCTCCACACTCCAACAGCCCTCCGCTGAGTCATGTGTTACCTCACGCAGAGTCCGACCGCCCTAACCTCGGAGGTACGGGCCCGGTTATTGGAGCGGGACCCGGTGGAACTGGTGGAGCAGGGGCCCAGAGCCGGGGCCCACCAGCCGTCCACACTTACCAAATGCTCCTCCAGGAGCGCGAGGAGCAGCATCGCCAGTACATCTCTTCCTTGAAGAAGCAGATCGCTCAGCTGAAGGAGGACCTGCAGGAGCGCAGCCAGCAGCTGAAAAGAGTGCAGGAGACTCTGAAAACAGCCGTGAGGGGGCCGGGAGATGTGCAAGAAGGAGGTGCTGGATCACAAGGAGGTGGGGTTAGAGACGTCCAGGGAGCAAAGAGCCAGCA
The DNA here is from genome assembly GCA_032273985.1 of Hypsolebias coamazonicus. Lineage (NCBI taxonomy): Eukaryota > Metazoa > Chordata > Actinopteri > Cyprinodontiformes > Rivulidae > Hypsolebias > Hypsolebias coamazonicus. The sequence goes on along the minus strand of JAVCKU010000037.1, from coordinate 9,327,152 downwards.
GTTTGACCTCCAGGAGTTTCTGAGAGGTCAACTATCAAAGGCGGAGGTGACAGCTGGCACCAGGTTACCCAGCGAGTACGCCGTGGTGCCTTTTGAGAGCTTCACCCTGCAAAAGGTGTACCAGCTGGAAATGGGGCTCACTCGTCACCCCGAGGAGAAACCTGTCAGGAAGGACAAACGAGATGAGCTGGGAGAGGTTCTGGAGGTGGCTCTGCACGGCCTCAACGCAGTCGCATCCCCGCTGGGCGAGAACGCAGTAGAAAAAACTCAAACCAGCAAAGTCTACACTCCGTCTGACTTCATAGAAGGTAGGAGCACATCCTCACTCTGTCCACTGGAATATACAACACAGTCATACAGAACTCCATTGAAACACATGTACAGAAATACAGGTGTGTCGCAAAACATTAAATATTGTTTAAAAAAAACGTTGCTTTTTTTTATCAGTCACTTCAGAAAGTGAAACTCATACATTACATAGATTCATTACACATAGAGTGAAATATTTCAAGCATTTATTTTTTGTCATTTTGATGATTATATTGTACAGATAATGAAAAAACTAGATTCAGTGCCAGAAAATTAGAATATTGTGAAGATGTTCGATATTGGAAACTCATAGTGTCACGCCCTAATCAACATTCACAATCTGATCACATTTTATTTATTTAGAGTCTACAATTGGAATAAATATGATTATAAGGTAACTTTGACCTGGTGTTGCTAATATTTGGAATTATGTTAATATGGATTCTCTTTATTTTTAGTTTTACAAAAACAGGAAGCAATCATGTGTAGGCCTGTCACGATAACAAATTTTGCTGGGCGATTAATTGTCTCAGAAATTATTGCGATAAACAATAATATTGTTTGAAATTGGACAATAATTAGTGATGTCAAATTTAAGAAGTGGTTTTATTTATTTTGCATGTAGTACCTTTTTCTAGTATAAGACTGTTTGAACTGAAGGATGGATAGTGAGGGAGCGAGCAGCGTGTCTGTTAAGAAAAATGGGAGGGAGGCCCCTTGATGTGAAATGAGTTGGCTCTCTTCGGTTCTCAAAATGGCGGACGCTCAGTGTGATTTTAGCTCTTTAGCATAGCACTTTTCACACAGAGCTTTTAATGAAAAAAAAATCAGTAAACAAGTTCTCAGCTTCTTTTTGCAAAGAAAAACTTTTTGCACGACAGCATGGGTTTCAACTGTGAATTTCAGAGTTTTGACAAGACAGAGGTTTTTAACCGAGGTCAGCCTGTTAGCTTAGCTCGTAGCTTAGCTTCTCAGCTTAGCTGCTTTAACGATCCAATGACGCGATTTTGTATGGAAAAAAGAAATGGAGAGGTAGTGAAGAGCGCCGGAGTTGAGCCTTTTGTCATCCAGTGTTCAGTTGAAAGAGAAGAAACGATAAAGCCGATAAATGAAAATGACGTCTAAAATTTTCATTTATCATGCGATTAATTGATTTATTGTTTATCGTGACAGGCATGTGAACAGTAAACCAGCTTTACTTCTGTACTTTAATCATATAGATGTTTTTTCTTAGCATGGCATTTTTAATGCACATGTTTAGACGTATTCTGAAAACCTTGTTTGACTCATAATGCAACCACAGCCTCTAAGGAACATATAATGAACACATGAATACGCCTGCTTGGATTATGTAACGGATGCAGTGTGACAAAAGTTAAAAGATATTAAAAAAGATAATTAGAGAGAGCTCAGTTTCTGCACACCTTTGGTGATCTGAGAACAGAAACTGAACTTCTGATGTTTTTATTCTGAACAAGATTCAGAAAAAGGATACAATAATTCCTTCTGCTCATGATGAATGACAAGTTTACTCCTTGTAATACACCCATGGGTTGTACACATCTTGTCAGGTGCAACAAAAAATATCCCACCAGTACTTGTTCTGAGGCACCATCTTGCAATGCTGCACTAAAACACCAGAGAGACGTAACATAAAGCAAGTTCAAGGCAGCAGAGCTTTCTTCAAACCCAGCTCAGCGATAATTTCTATCTCAACTGAGAGGTTTTAGAAAAATAAAGATTACAAAGGCAAAAGCAACATTATTGTTGTCTTAAAGGACGGGGCAATCCTGCAGTTTTATTGTGGAACACCTGCACAGAAAGCTTTTAAACTTTGAAGATGTGCATGGACTTGTCAGCAAATTGCTCATTAGTAACACAAATATCTGAAGTTTGATCAGCAGAGTGCATGGTTCCCTTGGGAATACAGCAAACTGCTTGACGTTTGTTTTAGAGTAAAAGTTGAATATCCGGTGTTACATTGGCACTGAGTTGTGTTTTTGGTTTTTGGTTGAAGTTAAATCCATGCTGGCTCAAACATGAAATAAATTAAATGCTCAAAAGATGCCAGTAAACTGACAGCATATTAGAGTAAATATATTTATATACTGTACTGTAATTGGTTTCAGTATCAGGGATCACTTTGGGTTTTAAATTTCTTTCACTTTAAACATGGTTTAATCCTGAATTTATTGGCAACATTTGTAGAAGAATTGGTACAGCTGCAGACTTTCATGGAGAAACATTCCTGTTTAAAAAAATAAAAATAACAAGGTGATGGAATGAACCTGGACATTTGTCGCTGCACTCACAGCTACAATGTTTACTGTCACACTGCAAGAAAAAACACAGGATGAGCAGGAAGTTTTCTGTCAATGATGCAGCCAGTGATTGCAAATTTTCAAGCGGTAAATGTGGGGAAAAATAGCAAAGAAGCCAACAACAGCATCATATATTAATAAATGGAACATACATAGACTTGGACTAATGAAGTGTGGTTGATATTTGCATGCATATGCGTGTGTGTAAATATGCAAATGATGTATACATCTTTATTACAACTGAGAGTCCAGCAATTGTATACATTGTTCTTTTTTAACATTATTTTTATTGTGAATTTACCACCCCAAAAAAAAAAAAAAAAAAATAAGCCAACAACATGCAAATGTGGGAAAATGTCTTGCATTAAAATCTCTGCTGCATTATGAGAGATATATTGGTCTTTACACTGCTTTAAAAACTATAAATGCAAATGTCACAGACCAACCGGAGACATTTGAGCTGAATGCATCATCAGACATCCTGGGAGCAGCTTGAAGACTGTTCGGTGTTTGTGATCAGATTACTGAGGCCACATCTTAGCACCAGATCTGAGCCAGGTTTGCTTTTTTGTTCTCTTGAAGCACAGTTTATTCTTGGAGGGTCAGAAACCTGACTAGAGCCAGGATATCCCCCTCAGTTTGTCCATCTTAACTCTGATCAAAACCTCCGGAAATGAGCACAGCTGCTCCTCATTCACTTAGAAAGTGTGTGTGTGTGCGTGTGTGTGCATACGTGCGTGCGTGCGTGGGAACCAACTGCTCTTTATGGGGACCAAAGCCAGGTCCTCATAAGGATGTCTTGTTGGAGGGTTAGGGGTTAGGTTTAGGACTAGGGTGTGAATTGTGGATGGGTTAGGGTTAGGCATGTACTAGTGTGTGGGTGTGTGTGTGTATATGGGCTCTTTAAATCACCTCAGTTTGGAGAAACGGTTTGATTTTAATTGATTTAATCGAAGTAATGAGCAAATGGCTAGTCTGAGTGCCACATAGACCAATATGAACTGCTACTGTCTTAAAACAACTGTAATGTTAAAAGTGTCACAGTGGTTCATGCATATACTGTTTTCTAAACCTTTTACTTTGCTGTTTGTTTTGCATTAAACTGTTGTTTTATATGGGTTTAGTTTAACAAGAGTGAATAGCACCAGTAGCTAGCCTCAGTAATTCTTTCTGATGCAGACTAGAGTGCCTTGTGCAGGAAGCGCAGAGTATTTTTGCTAGAATAACTACATTATTCTAATATCCTGATGCATGCTCAACAATCCAGGTACATTATTCTAATTTGATTACAACTTTCAAAACACTTGTATGGACAAAGACAAAAAAAAAGGAACTTACCGGTAATGTCCCTTGCCCAGATGTGGGTTACTAGTGCTCTGACCCTGGCTTACCAAAGCTGGCTCTTGGTGGGACATGGAACCGAACCTCTCTGGCGGGGAAGGAGTCTGAGCTTATGTAAGAGGTTGAAAGGTACCGACTAGATATAGTTGGGCTCACCTTGATGCACAGCATGCGCTCTGGAACCAATCTCCTTGAGAGCGGCTGGACCTTATTCCACTCTGGGGTTGCCCATGCATAGAGGCGCCGAGCTGATATGGGTCTACTTTTAGCCCCACGACTTGGTGCTTGTGGACTGGAGATTTCCCCAGTAGATGCGAAGGTAGCTTTCCTGTGCTTTTGGGTGAGGGGAATGGCTCTGACGGTTGTTTGTGCCTATGCACCAAACAGCCGTTCAGAGTATCTGCCCTTCTTGGAGTTCTTAGTAGGAGTGATGGAAGGTGCGCCAGCTGGGGACTCCTTTATTCTGATGGGGACTTCAAAACCCACATGGGTAATGAGAGTGTGACCAGATAATGATGATGACCTGATGATACTACCCTTACCTATAGCCACAAACTCTGGTTAGTGACCGAAAGAACAGGGTCGCGGATAAAGGAGGTTGAAGTGAGTTTCCTCCACAGGGTAGCTGGACTCTTCCTTAGAGATAGGGTGAGAAGTTTTATTATATAGGAGAGACTCGAAGTAGAACCACTGCTCCTCCATATCGAAAAGAGCCAGTCGAAATGGTTCAGGCATCTGGTAAGGATGCTCCCTGGTTGCCTCCCTAGGGAGGTGCTTTGAGCATGTCTGAATGGGAGGAGACCCCAGGGAAGATCCGGGACACACTAGAGAGACTGTACTCTCAGTTGACCTGGGATCACCTTGGAATCCTCCCAGAAGAGCTGGAAGAGGTGCTGTGGAAAGAGAGGTCTGGACCTCCCTGCTGAAGCTGCTGTGACCGGACTTCAGAACAGGCCAAAGATGATGGATGGATGGATGGATGGATGGATGGATGGATTACATTATAAAGACTTTTAAGACAGTGTTGTGTTAACTACATAAAATTTCAAAATAAGAGCTGTTTTTAGACAGCATCAATCAACTTTGATTGGACTATATAGCTCATCAGTCTTTCTGAGTGCAACTTAAAAAAATATTATTATGGGGCTGTCCTCATGTGAGTGGTGTTATGTGAAAATTAAAGTTTTTATTATTCTTTCAGCCTTGTGTCCATTCAAAAACAGAGTTTCATGAATGCTGGCACATTTTTTGACAACAGGCTCCAGCTTGAAAAAAAAATCTCCAAATGCCACCATTTTTATGTACATGGTCAAAATGCAACTTTTTTTAAAAACAAGGATGCTATAGCCCTACCTCTAATGTAACCTATGACCCCAAGCACATACTCTTCCTGTTGTGTTTACATTTGATACTCAATGTGCAACACTAATGAGTATGTCTTATTTCCTGTACAGTATTTGGGGATTTTTTTTGTCCCAGAGTTACAGCACCACATACAGGCCTGGCATAGATACTACAAAGTTTTGGATTATTTGGGGTGTTAGGGTTTTCAAAAACTGTAACGTTAACTAAAACAAAAAAATAAATAATTAATCAATTAATTAAAATTTGTTTTGGAAATACTTTATTTGTGTCCTTGGATCAGACTATATAGTTTCTTGTGTGTGGTCCTATCATCTACAGTGTGTTTCTGATTTTGGTGTATAATTTTGTGTGTTTGTTGGTGTATTCACATAAATAGCCTCCTCATCTCCTCACAGTACTGTGCTGCAACCTTTTAATACTCTGCAATGGATATAAATTTTTATTATATTTTGAGTCTGCAGTTTTATCTCTATAAAAGGAAACCAAGAAGATTGTTATATATGATAAAGTTTAAAGCTGCAATAACACCTTGGTGAATTAAATTATTCACAAACAATAAAAACTATGAAAAATGAGCTCTATCTCTCCTCAGAAGGAGACAGAGATGTGCATTTGGACAGTATGTCTGAGACAGGAAGGGTAAACATGTAGTCTAAATCACTCAAAAAAAAAAAAAGGAATAAATGAAGTCTCTTCCTGTTCCTTTGGGAAATGAGGCCTTCCATCACAGAAAGCATTCCACTTTTACAATAAGGCTTTAATTTGTGCTGCTATCATGCTGTCAATCTTTTTTCACAGAAAGCCTTCTGTTTCTTTTTATCTGACATCTTTTAACATCCTCCCGTCTGTCTGCCACTGTTTCTGTCTCCAAGTCTTTGTTGGAGGATCATAACAAAACTGTTTTCACCTCCTCTTGCTTCCTTCCGATCTTTCTGCTCGCGCTTCTCGCATTCTGCATCAGGTTTCCCTTTTTGTTTTTCCTCCTCTTCACACAGTAACCTCAAATCTTAGTAAAGGTAGAGAAATTGGAAAACAGCTTTTCTCTTGGGAACAGGCTGACGTTGAGGCCAGTAACAAGAGCATTAGTCCGAAATGACTAAAATAGCCACCACGTCTGTGAGTTTCTGTGTTATGCTGCATGCTGCTATGGCTCTTGGCCCCAAAACCATCAAAGTGCATGGAGAACATCTTATATATCATCATTAGCTTTTATTTTTCTGCAAGATAGCATCAGTTTGTCCCACAGATTTAATGACAGATGCACAAAGACGTGAGAAAAAAAAGTTGCTTTAAAGATGTTTATTTTATAGCAATTTTTTTTAATAGATGCTTCAAGGGAAACATGTATCTTGTTGTTCTGGGCTATAGTGAGGCAGAGGAGGCTCCAGAGGCAAGTAACTATGGGGGGCATAAATTTATTTTAAAATAAAACCAAGGCTGCTGCTGGTGGGAAGTCCAATAAAAAAACTTGCTGAGTGTGCGACTAAAGCAACAACAAGCCTTTACATGAGAGAATACAGAACACAAATAAAAGATGAGGATCTAGCAAAGAGCAACACTGGGGCTTTATCAAAAAAGCATTCAATACAGAAATTCACCAGCATACTGGGGCTTTATATTTTATGGTAGACAATAACACACAGCAGGAAGGCTAAGTAGTGGTATGAAACCTACAAATGCAAGGTTATTGGCTAATTGAAGTAAGTGCACTCAGTTTTGGGATTTCCATCATTATCTGGTCTGTCTAGAGTCAACATGAATGATTTTAAAGCAGGATAAATAACAATCACAAGTCAATTAAAGACTTGTTATGTAACATTTAGATTAAGAATAGCAAAAATACAAGGGAAATCTTGTAAAACGAAATATTCCATATAGTTTAGAAATATTTAAGCCTCCTATAAAATGCATGTCAATTTTCAACTTACTAGATGAATTCATTCAACCTTTATTTAGACAGGTTAATCCCATTGAGCCTTGGGGACTCATTTACAAAGAGAGACATGACAAAGAGGGACGACAACAGTGGAACAACAAAGACAACTGAAGACTAATCAGGAAAGGATGCATGCAAATTGAGAAAACTGTGAAAATAAAATGGTATTTAAAAAAATGTAACAAAAAAACATCTAGGTTGTAAGGCGATGTAGAAAACTAAAAACAGGGACATGTCTGCAGTGGTTTTTCCCATGAACTTTGCAGATGTTTGAAGCCACTTAGAGAGGTCAAGGTCCAGAGCTTCAGATGTTTTTGCAAGATATTCCAGGAAACGGAAGCGGAGTAGGAGAAGGTCCTTTTGCCAAGTTCAGTTCAGAGAGCGCACGCTGTAACTGCACTCACATAGTGACATGTAGGAGGAGATGTATGAAGGCAGCAGACCAAGAAGTGATTTAAAGATGAAAATGTACCAGTGAAAGAGTCTGCGTGA
>JAVCKU010000037.1:8998399-9009689 GCA_032273985.1 Hypsolebias coamazonicus | reverse complement strand
GGTGTTTATCATCAGCCAAGTCTTTATGCTCATGAAGGTGTCTCTCATCAGCCAAGTCTTTATGCTCATGAAGGTGTTTATCATCAGCCAAGTCTTTATGCTCATGAAGGTGTCTCTCATCAGCCAAGTCTTTATGCTCATGAAGGTGTCTCTCATCAGCCAAGTCTTTATGCTCATGAAGGTGTTTTTGGTCAGCCAAGTCTTTATGCTCATGAAGGTGTCTCTCATCAGCCAAGTCTTTATGCTCATGAAGTTGTCCAACATGGTGCCCATGTCTGCGTCCTTCCTTCTTGTGTTCGTCCTTCTGAAGAGGAACAGCCTGAGAGAGGCCGAGCAGGAGCAGCAGCAGAACGCTGGCAGAGGGAGCCATCTTCAATGTCAGCTTGGAGGTAGAAGAGTTTAGGTGGAGAGCAGCTGTGGAGAGACTCCTTGAAACTCTGTCTGGCTCTGTTCAGTCCAGGGTTTTTATACTCTCCACTTCAGGTGCGTCTACAAAAAGATTAAGGGTTGGTGTCCACATTAGTAGGCCTAAAACAAACCTCTGCAGGGTGGACTCCACAGACAAACCTACTTTTTAAACATAGTCTGCTATCTTTGGTCATTAAATGGATTAACACAGTTACTTTGGCTGGGTCTGGTTTAGTTTTAACACATAGGCATTTTTGCCAACAAATTATATTTAAACTCAATTAGACAACACACAAAATTATGTTTTCTTTACATTTTTCAGTGATTAAGACTTACCGGTTTATTAAATATCTTGAATTAAACATTTGTAAATTAGCCATATTGCCTTTTCCTTACTCTGTTACATACATCATCTGTGCATCTTTGATGAGCTAATATGTTCCATAGTGCTCCTAAACTCCAGACAGATTTGAACATGTACTTTGACTCCCTTAAGCTGATATTGGAAGTGGACTTGGAGGAATCCATATCTGACTCAGTCTGGTAAAACATAATTCAGAACATTTATTCATCCTCAATCAGTATAAGACATCATGTGATTATATTCACGGTGGTTCACCGTCTGCATTGGTCCAAAGACAAACTGTCCAAGATTATCACTGACCTGGATCCTGCATGTAATCATTGTAAACAAATTCCATCTATGCTCTTACACACATTTTGAACTTGTTTTAAGCTTCAGGCCTATTGATACTTTTTCTGGGATATGTGGTAAATCTGCACCATTCATTTCATTATTTGGGGTGGCATCTGTGAATGCATCATTCAGCGTGAGAGGAATATGTTTTCTTTACACTCTTTTCTAGCCAGAAGACTTGTTTTATGCAGATGGACGGATCCACATTCCCCAGTTTACGAACACTGGATAAGAGAAGTTATATGTCATTTACATTTGGAAAAGATTAGATATACGCTGAGAGGATCTCTTGGGAGATTTTGGGACACTTATCATCCATTTGTGTCTTATATCGAAAGTGTGTCTGTCTGATATATTCATGTTTGTGTAGCTGAGGATTTTATTGTATTTTTTTGTTTGGTTTTTTTGTATGTTTTTTTGCGCACGTTTTATTAATATGAAATTAAAATAAAACAATAAAAAGACTGATTAAGAATAAATATAACATGAAAACAAATTCAGAGTTTAAAACCCTGCTGGGGAATTTGCAGCACAGAAAAATATGGCTGATGGCTGTTGTAACAGTAAGGAAAATAAAAGTTAAAAATTGGATTAAATAAATATATTTTAATCAAGTTATTTTCAGTTCGTTAACATCTGACCCTCTAGGGAGTGGTGACACAGAGGTTAGAGAAGGTGGGCCTGAAATCAGAAATTCATTGGTTCAATTCCCTGTACCGACATCAGAAATGTGGGTGGGATAGGTGAAACACCCACACCTGTCTCCACCTTCATTTGCCCCACTCTGGGCCATTGAGCAAGGCCCTTGACCCCAACATATGCTCCCCTAGGTGCCCTAGACAACAGCTCTCTGCACTACAAAGAGGGCTGTGTTAGCTCAGTGGTCTGTGGTTGTGTCAGGAAGGGCATCTGGCGTAAAAATAATTGCCATGTCTTTGTGCAACTTAGATAGCTGTGGCGACCCCTGACAAAGGAAGAAGATGAAAAAAAAAATCTGACCCTCTGCCATAAATGGCACCACGCTATTTGTAAAATATCACCAGTTTTACAAAGAACTATTTTTAAACTCTATATTTAATATCTGCATAGATAACATCATCATCCTAAAATGATCTAGAGCAGAGCAACGGTGGACTCAGAATGCCTGAGTGAAGCAATGAACTGGGGCAGGTTTTGCTGCCATCTAGTGATATAAAGTCATCACTTTCTGGTTAACTGTATATACAGGTATGTACAGGTATATTCATTCAACCTTTATTTATGCAGGTTAGTCCCATTAAGTCTTTGGGACTCATTTAAAAGAGAGACCTGATTTAAACAAAGAATGATGCCAACAGTGGACGACAAAGACAACAGTAGACAATCATAAAATAAAAATAGCATACAAATTGAGAAGAACAAATTAAAAATATGTACAGTATTTAAAAACAAAACAAAAAACAGCTAGTTTGTAAAACGATGTAGAATAATAAAAACAGGAATATTGGTTTTTGCCAGGAACTTAGCAGATATTTGAAGCCACTTAGAGAGGTCAAGGTCGAGAGCTTCAGATCTTTTGCAAGATATTCCAGGAAGCAGGAGCAGAGCATAGGAGAAGGCCCTTTTGCCAAGTTCAGTTCTCACTGATGGAACACTGCAGGAAATAATGTTCTGAGAGCGCATGTTGTAGCTGCACTCACACAGAGACATGTAGGAGGAGATGTATAAAGGCAACAGACCAAAGAGTGATTTAAAGATGAAATTGTACCAGTGAGAGAGTCTGGGTTCAGTTAATCATGTCTAGTTAACCAGTGAATACAGGGTGCAATGGTGGGTATGGTATACAGCTAGTTATGAATCTTTCACACCGTGATAGACAGTGTCCAACATCTGCAAGATGCTTTTAGAGGTGTTCAAGATGATGGTCATGGACAGATTAGGTTATGGACAGATGTATCCTCTTTAGGGACAGATGTGCCCAATTTAGGGACAGATGTGTCCTTTTTAGGGACAAACATTGCCTCTTTATGGACATATATGTCCTCTTTATGGACAGAGGTGTCCTCTTTAGTGACAGATGTGTCCTCTTTATTGACAGACATGTCATCTTTATGGACATATGCATCCTCTTTATGGACAGATGTGTCCTCTTCATGGACAGACTTGTCCTATTTAGGGACAGATGTGTACTCTTTATGGAGATGTATCTTATTTAAGGACAGATGCATGTTTTTTATAGACAGATGCATCCTCTTTAGAAACAGATTTGCTCTCTTTATGGACATACAGTATGTGTTCTCTTCATGGACGTACAGTACGGGTATGTGTTCTCTTTATGGACATACTTTCCAATTTATGGACAATGTGTTCTTTTTATGGTCAGATGCATCCTTTTTATATCCATCCATCCATCCATCCATCCACTATCTTCCACTGATTCTGAAGTCGGGTTGCAGGGGCAGCAGCTTGAGCAGCAGGGAAGCCTGGACATCTCTTTCCACAGCCTCCTCTTCCAGTTCTTCTGGGAGGATTCCAAGGCGTTCCCAGACCAACTGAGAGACATAGTCTTTCCAGTGTATCCTGAGTCTTCCCCAGGGTCTCCTACCAATCAGACATGCCCAAAGCACCTCGCTAGGGAGGTGCCCAGGGACCATCCTTACCAGATGCCACCCCAACTGGCTCCTCTCGGTGTGGAGGAGCAGCGGTTCTACTCCGAGTCTCTCCCAGATAAATTAACTTCTCACCCTGTCTCTAAGGGAGAATCCACCTACCCTGCAGAGGAAACTCATCTCAACCGCCTGTATCCACAATCTCATTCTTTCAGTCACCACCCAGAGCTTGTAACCATAGTTGAGGGTAGGAACGTAAACTGACCGGTAAACAGAGAGCTTTGCCTTACAGCTCAGTTCTCTCTTCACCACAACGGACTGGTAAGGAGTCCAAAATACTGCAGATGCCGCACCTATCTGTCTTTCAATCTCATGCTCCATTCTTCCCTCAATCATGAACAAAACCCTAAGATACTTGAACTCCTCCACTCGAGGCAGAACCTCACCCTTGACCTGTAAAGAGCAATCCACCCTTTTCTGACTTAGGACCACGGCCTCAGATTTGGAGGTGCTGATTCTCATCCCAGCCGCTTCAAACTCGGCTGCAAACCCCTCCAGTGAGAGCTGGAGATCACAGCACGATGACGCCAAAAACTTCAGTTTGCAAATTTATTTGATGACATGGACGGGGGAGTGGTGGCACAGAGGTTAGAGAAGGTGGGCCTGTGAGCGGAAGATTGCCAGTTCAACTCCCGGTACCGACAACATCAAAATGTGGGTGGTATAGCACCCACACCTGCCTCCACTCTCATTTGTCCCACTCTGGGCCCTTGAGCAAGGCCCTCATCTCCAGCCATCTGCTCCCCTGGGTGCCCTAGATGGCAGATCTCTGCTCCATACAGAGGGCTGTGGTAGCTCAGTGGTCTGTGATTGCGTCAGGAAGGGCATTCAGAGTAAAAATAATTGCCAAGTCTTAGTGTCATTTAGTTCGTTGTGGCACCTCCAGAAGAAGGGAGCAGCCCCCCCTCCCCCCCAATTTTTTTTAATTGATGACATGAACAATGGCCACACATATTTATGTGAAATGAATGGGTACAGCAGATGTGCATTTATACTAAAGACCTATGTCTAAGTTTTGAATCACTACTTACAAATTTTACATTTTAAAAGGTATGAAGGCAGTGGCAGAGGGATAATGTTTTGCCTTTGTCTGTGAGGGGTGTTTATATGCGTTGTAAGCTAATTATCCCATAAATAACTGAATGGGTTTTAAAGACACTTTTTGGAAGTAATTTTTGAACGTATATCTACACTTTAGCTTTTGGAGTCAAATAAATTTAAGATAGCCGCTACAATTAATCAACCTTAGCCAACACAAAAATGGGTCGAACTCAATTAATTTTACATATATTGAGTTAAAGTCTGGTGTGGAAGCAGCTGAATATCATACTCAACACATTTTCCACTTGCTAACAGATCATGAAAGATACTGCATAAAATGGGCATTATGTTATTTTCAAGGCTTAACCTAATTTGCCTTTTCTCAACACATGATGATCTTTGTTTAAAACTCTGGCATGAAAGGCTATGAGCGATATGCATTCCTTCACAAATGCAAGACCTTCAATGTGTTTGTTTGTGAGATTACACTATCCTACCTAAGGTTATAAATGAGCTGGAGCTTTTTTTTTATGTTCTACAAATTGTAACTCTTTATTATACAATCCTTACCCAGCAAAAGTTTTATCCATTTGTCTCAAAACTATAACAGTAAATATTTTCAAAAACTGCAACCTGTGTGTATTGTTCATAGTTCAGTTCTTTATTACATTCAGATTTGTTAACATAGAAAAGTGCTATGCTGGTGAAGATTCTCAGTCATCCAGGACATGATAAAATCAAAAAAGGTTCAATACAGAGAAAACATTTCATCACAATGAGTTAATTGTCAATGAGTGCAATTACTGATTCCCTTAAGGCAATCCAAATGTAATCTAGAATATGAATTGCATCTTAAAGCTTCTTCCTCATTCCAAAGAGAACAAAGCTGCTCTCCCACGAGGATTAACGTTACTTAAACATCGTTTCTTGTAACTCGAAGGCAAAAGATGACTCATTGTGATTACAAATCTAAAAGCTAAACACAGACTTCTTTCATCATGTTTCACTTTCAATCTAAATGATAATTTTAAATCTATACTGCCCCTGATAGAATGAGGATCTAGATAGCCACTGCACGCTTTAAAGTCATGACAGAGACAAGTGAAAAAAACAGTCAAGTAAAATCAACTTATAGCCTAATGCAAATCTTTGAATGTTCTCATGAATTAAACTACACTTGCAGTAGACTAAACTGTTTTTTTTTTCCAATGATAAATTTTCACTTTTTCTCTGCACAATTTTACCTGACTCAGGACAATTAAAAAAAAAAGTTTAAATTAAAATTAGACCTTCTACCAGACCTGATAAAGTGTTACCGTTGAAAAATTATGTACAAATGTTTCAAAGGAAAAAAAAAAAAACATTGATGTCATTTAAAATTAAACTAGCATTCCAACGTGATGTAAAATTTAATATGCATATAATAGTAATACACCAAATCTTTGTGCACTATCTCTAACATGTATTGTAATAGTAATTTTTATGATTGCTATTATTAGTTAGCTGTGGTGGCCATCTTGAACTGAGTTCACTCCAAAGCTTAATTAGCTGCAGTGATGATTTCAATAAAATCTGTCTAGTGATTTATGAAACAATTAGCTAACACACTCAGATGATTGCAGGATTAGCTGACTTTCTTGACAGCATGCAACAATAATGCATGTTGACAGCTTTAGTGTACCAAAAGCAATCAGCTTTACCTGATAAGAAGAGGTCAGTCTCACACCAGTAGCACTCATGTTGATCGCAGCTCACACAGTTGTCGTCACATGGAGCGCAGGTCATCTCCTCTTCCACGCTGTATGTCTTGGCTGGGCAGGATTTGTAGCAGCCATCCTGAAAGCTAATAATAAAAGCAGCAGTCGATACCTGCAGTTGCACATGCACAGAAATCCACTCTGCTCTTCCAGCTGAAAAAAGGAAGCCTTTTCATTACGGGACAGCAGTGAAATGAAAAGCAGAGTAGAGTGGTGAGATCACACAGGGTGACAGAGAGGCACACAGCCTTACTTGTAATACCCCTCGGTGCAGGACAGGCAGTGCCTGGGGTTATCTGTTGAAAGCACACAAAATACTCAGCTCTCCTTTCAAACAGGAACTACTGGGAAGACACTCTGAACATGGTCTGACACAAGAGCTCTGTCGTCTTTAAGCGTTTTGAGAAAGTGTTATTATAGCTGCCGAAATGTGACTTACACAAAACGCACTTCCTGCAGCCTTCCTCACAAGGCATGCAGTCGTCATAATCTGGATCCTCCACCTCTCCTGAGAGCACAGACAAGGGACAAAGTGGACATGTTGAGAAAAACTATTGGAATGAGTAAGAAAGAGACTTTGAGATGTGCAAAAGGTCTCACACACACACACACACACACACACACACACACACAATCCCATCTTCATAAAAATACTGTGACCTTGTTTACCTTCTCCACACTCCTGCTTCACACAAACGCCGTCTGACACGTAGTAAGAAGAGTTGCACTTCAAGCAGTGGTTGCGGCTGGTGCAGACATGACAGTTTTCAGCGCAGGGCTCACAGGTGCTCTCAGCGGTGTGGTAGAAGACCTCAGGACAGGCGTCCAGACACATGCCTTTATGCAGGTAACGCTCCATTCCAAACTTATCTGGAGAGAAAAATACAAATAAATGTGTAATCTTGACGAGATTTGAATTT
The DNA here is from genome assembly GCA_032273985.1 of Hypsolebias coamazonicus. NCBI lineage: Eukaryota > Metazoa > Chordata > Actinopteri > Cyprinodontiformes > Rivulidae > Hypsolebias > Hypsolebias coamazonicus. The sequence goes on along the minus strand of JAVCKU010000037.1, from coordinate 9,002,218 downwards.
TGATGAGGGTAATGCATAAAAACGTTTTTGCATTTATTTAAAATTTTTTTAAGTTTTAACGGCCTTTACACAAAACAATGTAAAATGAGCCTCTTGAAGTGACAGAAACCACCCCTGTTCACATTTTAGACGAAACACTGTAAAGCACAAACGTCTAACCTGAAAGATAGTCACTGTCTTGTAAATAATGAAAGTTCAAATATTTTAGTTTGTCCCTTTTTAGAAGGTCAAAAGCTAAAATACCTCTTAATGTCAGCACAGAACTACAGTACTAATTCAAAACAGCTGAGAGCTTTTTAGGCTTTTCTCATTTTCATGAAGCTACTAAATAAAATAAGGATTCAAGAATTTACTAAAATGGACCTTTTTCATCCATCCCTCCATTGTCTTTACCCGCTTCTTCATTTTGGGGTCATGGGGGGTTGCTGGTGCTCATGTATCACTGTGTGAGAGGTGGGGCACACCCTGAACTGGTCTCCAGTCCATCACAGAGACACATAGAGAAAAACAAGACAAACAACCATTCATTCTCTCACTCACACCTAGGGACAATTTAGAGTTACCAATCAGTCTAACATGCATGTTTTTGGTATGTGGGAGAAACCAGAGTACCCGGAGAAAACCCACGCATGCATGGAGAGAACATGCAAACTCCACCCAGAAAGGCCCCTGGCTAGGATTTGATCTGGTGACCTTTTCAATGAAAGGTAACAACTCCACCAACTGAGCCACCATGCCACCCAGACACCCCCAATGATTGCTAATACTGCTTTATGACACCTAATAAAGCAGCTGGTGATCAAAGGGCCATGCTGAACACATTCCTTCTTCCTGCTGCATTATTGACCTCGGAGGTGAGTTGATGAGCATCAGGGTTTCTGCAACAATGACAAGTCACATTAGTCTTATCATGGCTGCAATTTTGTTTGGTTATGTTGGGCAAGAGATTAACCTGCCTAAGTAAAGGTTGAATGAAAAGTCCCATGGAAGAGATGACTAATAGATGACTTAGACTTTTAGTGAATTGAGAAAAGCTCCCAGCAGATCTAACTCTATTTCCTTCATCTTAGAATTGAGGCTGGGCAGAAACTAGCTTTCTAATCAAAGGTGGCTGATTCGTATCAATAAGCACCAGCAATGTGGCAACTACTTTGAATACAAATTTGTTCCAAGTGCCTATGTCCTTCTATACATTATCTCAGTACTTGACAATGACCTGAGAGAGAAAAAAATAGATGATGCATTTCACTATTCCCCCGTGACCTGAAAAGGAAAAAGTGGGTTAAGATTTTGGATGGATGGATTTTTTGTTTTGGAAAAATTATATATGAACGTTTTATCTTGACTGTCAGTTATTGGTAATATCAGTACAATTCAGTTCAGTTTATTTATATAGCACCGAATCACAACAAAGTTGCCTCAGTGCACGTTACAGAAACAATCACATACATGGAAAAGCCAATTAGTAAAGTTCTCAGTCTAAGGAAGGATAATGTCCCTCATAATCTGTGGGAAGAATGAATTGTGTGCTGTTAGTTGACATTGAGATTGGAGTGTTTTATTGTAGGGAACAGAAGGAGCAAGGTAAAGTGGTGCATTGTAATGAGACATTAGACAAATAAGAGTCAAACCATCGTCTGCAGTGTTCCCAGGCCAAGGAATACAGTATCAGATAAATGCTGAAACGGTGTGGAAAATAATAAGCTGCTGTAAGTGAGGAGATCACCTTCATGTCAGTTTTCTAGCATCTCTAAATATCCATCATTTTTTTTGTGTGTATGTTTGTTTTGCTATGTATGGTTGCTGATGTATATCTGCAGCATTTATTGTGCAACAGGCAGAGTCACCAGTCCATCACTGGGACAGACGAGACAAATAACCATGCACCATTTAACGTGCATATGATAAGTTGTGTTTTAAACAAATATTCAACATTTGCATTTTATTTACATAAAACTATAAATCATGGTAAGGAGTTTGACAAACCCATAGTTGATTAGAGCAAAGAGAAATCCTTCATTTCATTCAGAAGGAAAAACTAAAATTGTGCAAAACATCCTGTCAATTATTTGATGTTTGGAAATTGTTATTTTTTTTTTCTGTTTGCAAATGGACATCTTATTGTCACCCCTCTATAATATAATTGTGTGACAAACCAAACAATACATAAATCAATAAAATCAATGAGTTCATCCAAAACATTTTGAACATGATTTATCAGTCATTGATGCAAACTGATTTATACATTAATTAACCTGATCCTGTCAAACAATAATTCAACGTATTACATCTTGTAAACATTATTTGTCTGAAAGGCTATGGATTATTGTAATGTTTTGAATATTTCATTTTCGTCTGGGTTTTGTAAGGCTGGTGACAGTAGTTGAATAAATTTAGGACAAGAAAAGCACTCACCACTCCCTCTAGATTACCTAAGTTTTCCATCTAAAACCGCATGTCAAAATGACTAAAAAATAAAAAAAAGTGCTGTGCAGAAAATACTGCCGAGCAGACGCCACCCGCAGTGTGTGTGTGTGTGTGTGTGTGTGTGTGTGTGTGTGTGTGTGTGTGTGTGTGTGTGTGTGTGTGTGTGTGTGTGTGACTAATGGATTTTGATTTTCTTTCTCTGGTCGAAAATTGTCTGAGAAAGTAATTGAATTCATCACAGGAATGGTTTTCTCCAAAGGGGACAAAACAAAGACGAGAACATCACTGCGCTTTGTTACTAATTTTGTATTAAGTATTTTTTTTTCAACATTTTTGGCAATTGTCCTGTTGCATAGTTTACATCTACCTGTGATCATATATTATATATGTTTTACTTCAGTTTGCACAGCCTGTCAAGAGTTAAAGTAGAAAAATAATGCTTTATGACTGAGTGACAGAAAATAAGAAATGTATGTGCACTGCAGTGGGTGTGCACATGATTTACGGACGTTTCGGAGACATAAGTCTCCCTCCCACCAAGTGGACCTGCTGTGGTCCAGTGATAGAAAGCATGCCACACTAAAGTAAATCTTTAAGTTTTATGTTAAAGACTTTGCTGGAGGCTAGTTGGGGCTAAATTCAGTTTAAATTCAGAGGGGAAAACAAGGGAAGTGTAAACAAGCTCATGTGTTGCTCAGTCAAAATCATAAAAACCTTTGGCATGTCTCCAATAAGTTCATTAGTGAATCATTGACGTTTTAAAAATAACTGGAATTATACTCGAACAAGTTAAACCGGCACAAGTTTTACTAACTATGTGACACATTATAGTTTGCTTGAACAAAACTGACATTGAGTTTTTTTTTACTTTTTCATGCTCGAGATTAAAGCAGATTTGGAAGTATTTTGAAAAGGTTTTAACTTCTAGCTTGAAACGATCCCCCTCCAGCCTGCCTGACATATCAGGTTTAAAAGCCGACATTCCAGCTGATTCTTGAATCCTGTAACAGAAGCAGTCAGCTTTAAATAGCAGATTCAAGTCAGCGTTTGATAACAGGAAATTAGATTGTCTCATTGCTCCTGCTGCAGGTCGTACCACAATTTCTCGATAAGCAAGAAGCGTACGGATTACGTACTGTATAATCCTGGCCCAACCATATAGGCCTGAAGATTTGGTGTCATGCTCAGCATGTACACCAGAAGAAAACATCAGTCTGGTAGGCTAACAACACCAAGATGACAACTTTTACTTAAATGGAGTTGACTTAAACCCTTCGAGTCAAACATGCAGTTCATCTGCACAACACTTAAAAAAAACAGTTTTCTATCCTGATTTTGTGTTTTTAATGGGGTATGCACGGTTTTAGCTGGAATGGTTTGTAATCCCCCCCC
>JAVCKU010000037.1:8911608-8925989 GCA_032273985.1 Hypsolebias coamazonicus | reverse complement strand
AAATGCACCTTAGTACTGAGATGAGCAGAAGCTGTGCTGCGTGTCCTTGACTTCCTTCATGTTGTATTTATAATTTGTTGTTGCAACCATAGTGAGGCATTCAAGATGGGCATGGGTCAGTCAGTCTCTCAGTTTTTGCTTGATTGTGTTCATGCTTGAAAATGTTGACTCACAGGTGTAAAAATTCCAGCTTTTAGCCATTATCCCCTGAGGAAAACACAAGTCAACAATAACAATGACTACTAAAGTCCATGCTCAACAATGAATATGCTGTAATATGTGTATGGATGAAGATGGCCCCTTCACATTTCCGCCTGCCCCCTCATGTAACCATGCCTAGAATCGGCCCTGCTTAGATGTTCCTACTTCCTTCATAGGAGATGACAGCAGGTGCGGAGATGGGCGCGGCCGGTAGCTGATCCATCTGAGATTAACAAGATGGGTTTTTTTTTTTTTTTTTTTTTTACATCTTTTTACTGGCGGCGGGTCAGCGGACGCATGTGGCCGGTAGCTGATCCATCTTAGATTAACAGGACTTTTTTTTTTTTACGTCTTTTGACCAGCGGGTCAGCTGACGCGCGTGGCTGGTGATGCTTAGCTGATCCATCAGAAGCTTAACAGGGCCTTTTTTTAAAACCTCTATCAGCCAGTCGGACCTGCCTCCTCCTCAACAAGTAGAATAACACAATATTGTTCATAAAACTGCACTGAAAAAGCCTGAGCCAACATGTGCAATTATTGCGCAATGCACAGCACATTTTAAAAATGTATTGGCTGTGCTGGCATATTCTAATCTGTCACAAGAGCCACCGATAAATCATGGCGAGCCACATGCAGCTCGCGAGCCGCACAATGAGTATCACTGCTCTAAATGCTCTAGAAGAGCACAGATTGTCATGATTTCAGCTCCCTGGCTCCGCTGCTCTTTGCCTCCTGCAAGCGCCCTTGGCCATGCCCATTTCTCTGCTCAGAGCGGAGAACAGCTGATCATGCATGGAGAACAGCTGATCAGCTGCAGGAAGAAGTTTATCATGCAGTATGGGCTGCACAAAGGTGCAGCAGGTGCTAAATAATTTTAAATAATTTATTTTAAATGAAAAATGTGTGCCGATTGTGCGGCTCATCCATAAATCAGCCAATTCTATGTCATGTCCAATCTTATTTTGAAAACTACAATAGAGCGAGTCCGCGATAAATGAACCGCTACGTAGCGAGGGAGTACTCTATAAGGTTGCTTAAAGAGAATCTTATAACTTTACAACAATGTACTTTATTGCTACTTCTAAATTGATTACTGCTGTTTTATTGCTGCTTTTTTGGTAATACCACCATCCTGTCCTCATGGCCTTTTCCCTTTTTCTATCTAAAAAGAATAAGGGGCTGCCCTCTTAGGAGCAGCAGCAACGTGCACTCTGCCCATCTTTCAGACGACTGTACAAACATAATCTCACTGTATTTAGGTACAATGATAATAAAGTTTATTCTGATTCAGATTCTCTCTTTCTATTTTTATATAAAAATTTAAACTTCTCTTGTTTTAAGACAAAAGTGTTCTACTTTGTTTTTGGTCTCAGTCAAAAACTAATTAGCTCATCAGTCTGGACTGTATTTTATTCTGTTTCTCCAACTCAGGTCATGCAAAGTGCTCTTGTTAACAGGTAAGAAAATTAAATATTCTTCAAAATATCTAAAATATACGATAGGATCAAAACTGCCTCATACAGTTTGACACAGTCAAACTTAAACTTTGTTTTAATAATTTTTAAAGATGAGTAACCATCACTGCTTCTCACGAATAGTCCTCAGTGTTGATATTTAATCATGTTTCTGAATAAATCAATTTCTATATGAATCTTGTTTTATGTTTGGTCCTTTTTTTCCTGATGATTTTCAAAACGTCTTCTCAGATTCCTTTGATTCTTTTTCTTATCCTCCTTTCTCAACTTTGTCTTTTTTTTTTTTTTTTTTAAATGCGTCCTGATTGAGGAGGTTTGCAAACACAGCATAAATAAATTACTGAGAACAAACGGATTAAGATAGCGCCTTGGCTGAATCATTTATGTGGTGTACAGGAACTCAAGCTCCAACTACAATATCATTTGTTTGTAATTGGGTTGAGGTTGAAGATATGTTGCAGCTTTGGGAAACACCTTATTACCAGCACAAAATAATGAATAATAAATGACTGAGTAGGTAAGCGCTGAGCCAAAGTTGTGTACATGCCAATTTTCCTAGCTTCAGTGCACAATTAGACAGACTGATGATGAATTTTGGCTTGTTAATTGAGTTGTGCTTTTTTTTTCTTCAGATTTATGAAAAACAAGAGTAATGTAACACCTCAAAGCTGTTGGCATGAAAGCTTCATTTGTCCTCCTCCACATTTTTGTTTTTCATGCTTCATATTTCTCTGTCATGTTCTCTTTGACAATTTACAACTGATAAATGTTTCTTCTTTACATTTATTGTATAAAATATGAAACTCTTTTTAAAGACTGATTTAAATGTAAATATCAAAGCAGAATGATGTGTGTTTATCTGCGGAGTAGAAGAAAAGGGAATGCGACAAAGTGGGTAAAACCTTACATCTGTGCTTGACAAGATGAGGATGTGAGGGATAAGTCTTAAGGTGCATGTATCTCTAATAAGTGTTTCGACAAAACCTGCAGCAATTTTTAGGCAATGTGTGTCCACTCTCAAAGGAGCTGCACCCGGCTGTGCTGTCACACAGAGCAGAATGACAATCCTACCAAACCATAAAACTGAACCTCAGAATCTGATGTGATTTGAAATGACAGCGTGATGCACGCACACAAATGTGCACTGAGAACAGCCCTGTGCTCTCAGCACTCACGTGGCAAACAAACAGGCAATAAATATGCAAAAATGCACACGTGCACGAGTCGACATACCTGTAGATGATGCAAGCACAGTCCCTGCAGGTGCCACAGTTCTCAATGTCCTGTCCAGTCCTATATGAATGTCTTCTGTTGAAAAGCACAGAGATGACATATCAGGGGTATAAGAGACATGTTTTGTTTGTGTGTGTCTGTGCAAGCAGTGAAAGACAATTCAAGTCCCCTTGTTGAGCAAAAGCTCTAGCACAAATCGGTAAGAGTAGACAAATCTCCCTGAACTCAGCCCTGATCATTATTTAATGAACTATGCCCCCCTCCAACAGGCTCGGTCTGTTACGTAAACCATGAATCACCATGTCACTCCAGGCATAAAATAATGCTTATGAGGTGAAAGTGAAGTCTGCATGCATAAAACCAACGATGGAGTTCTGACGTCGGCACTCGCAAGATGTGTTCCTTTATGAGACAGAAGGCCGTTCAGTCACATGTTCACATGCCTGCAAAGAACAGTGCTGACATTGATGTTAACACTGATTACACCGTCCAGATATCAGTCAGGTCCTTTCATGGATTCACGGATGCAGATGCATCCATGTGTGCTGTTTCCTGTCTGCGATTGTTCTCATGCCTCATGTATGTACTATTTTGGCGTAATAAGGAGAGAGAAATTACTAATCAGCTTACAATGTAGAAAGGAGATTAATTAAAGACTTGATGGGAACGGTAAAGGGTTTACACTAAGAGGCTTGGAGCCTCTAAAACCACCAACGCGACAACAGCCAAATGTTGATTTTTATCAGTCACTGCATGCAAGCTGCACATAGCAAGACAAAAATGGCGTTGCACAATCGGTGCAGCAAAGCTCCTGAAAGGCTCCATGTGGAATGATGTTACATAAATTTGTTGGCGTACCGAGAATTGACTTGCATGACTGATATGAGACATCTTTAAAGAACAATTTCAGAGTGATACCTGCATTCAGTCGGGTTTTCTTCCTGCTCTCCTAACCTCTCACTCCAAATGAGAAGGTAACTGAAATAAATTGGCTCAAATAGCAAACAAAAATTACATTCTGCTCTATCTATATAGGTTTGGATTCACAACACGTGCAATCTTGGGAGTGGCTGTAAATAAAGGAGTAGCATCACAGAAAAGTCTCGACTGGACAAACACCCATTTCTTTATTTTTACAGCACATGACACAGGGAGGTTATTATTGTGTACATTCTCCTTTTGGTGAAGATAATCTACCTACAAAAATCCACTGTCCAAGGTAGAGAAGACATAAAGTGTCAACCTGCAATCTCATTGTATTTCTTGTGTGTGTGTCGATGGGGGTGTGTCTGTTTGAAACAAATCCGAACCTCTGTGGAAAATTTACTCATTATTCAATAAAATGACAAACACGAGATTGTGATATTTACTGCCCAACATTTCAAAATAGCAGACTGCCATAATTAATATTGTTTCACAATTTGTCTCTCTCAAGCTCCCCCAGTCCCCTCCATTTAGGTGTCTGTATAGACGGATTACTGAACAGTAAAGATGACCAGATGTATTTAATTTTTTTTTTTTTTTTATTGCTCTTGGCTCTGGGCTAAGAAGTTTAGTAGGGTTTATTGCTCTTTGGCTTGTGGATTTTTGGTCTTCAATATTTATACATCTTAATGCTGGTTCCTCTTTTGGTCCAGGGTTTTCGCACTAATTCAAATTCAAACAAGTCTTTGCAAATACTTCAATTAATGAAATTCAATTAACAAATGCAGATCGGAAAGTCTTTAGCTTCAAAATAGAAGTTTAATTGTTCTTTTTTTTTTTTTTTTAACAATTTCTTGGAATCATCCACGCATCCATCCATCCATCCATTATCTACCCGCTTCTTCCATTTTGCGTCACGGGGGTCGCCCGTGCCCATGTCCAGTAATCACTGTGTGAGGGGCAGGGTACACCCTGGACAGGTCACAATGCCACAAAGAGACAAATGAGACAAACAACTATTCACTCTCTCACTCACAACTAGGGACAATGTTAGAGTTATCAATCAGCCTAACATGAATGTTTTTGGTCTGTGGGAGGAGACCGGAGTACCCGGAAAACCCACGCATGCACAGACTGAACATGCAAACTCTACCCAGAAAGGTCCCCGGACTGGGATTTGAACCAGCAACCTTCTCGCTGAGAGGCAGCAGCTCTACCAGTTGTGCCACCGTGCTGCTTTTTCTTGAAATCAAATAACTTAAACTTTTGTTATACTGCTACCTGAGGACAATTGGGTATGTCAAAAACATAAAACTGCAAGCTTCTTACTCAGCTAAACTTTTACAAAAAATGTGTCCTGGTGATACTCTCTAACTTTCCACATGCAAAATGTTGAACAGTCCAACACAGAATTTGTTTGACATTCTAGTTGTTCTAATAATTTTGTGTGTTCATGCCACGTCAGTAAAAATGTCTGCCTTACTCACCCATCTCTCTCTGCTTCCTTTTTCTCAAGGTCTTGAATGACATCCAGCAGAACCTTTATGGTGTTCTGACTTGTCTCTAGGACCCCTTCCAGACTTTGGAGTTGGTTCTGCAGGCTACGTATGTCATGCAGAGGACCATTAGGACTCAGGAGTTTCTCTGCTACCCGTGATGGGTCCAGTTTACACCTAGCCCCTGACATTAACCCTGCCAGAATTTCCTGGACCTGTCTTATAGTGTCAGCTTGGGTGGGAGTTAGGGGCCGAGTTGCAGGCTGCTCCCCGGAGACAGAGCAGCCCCTGGCTCCAGAGCAACCCTGCTGGTTTGGAGGGAGCATGTGTTGGCTGTTGGGTGTGTTGGGCCTGGCATTGGCTCCTGAGCAGAGCATTTTGTGTAGCACCCCAAGCTGAGCCTGGGCCGAACTAAGACAGCTGGATTTAAAACAGGCCTTGGCAGGGGAGCAGGCAGAAGAGCACCTCTCTCCCTTCATCACAGCAACTGGCGGTGTTTGAGCTCTGTGCTTCAGAGAGCTGACTTTCTCACAGAGCTTTGGTGAGTCTATACATTTAATATCATCCTTTTTCTTCTCATTCTCTTTATCCTTTTCACTGGATTTGCTCTCTGCCCTGAGCATTGGTGTCCGAGCTGCAGGACCTGGCGGATCACTTTTCCGTGGTGTGTAGGGTGGAGGTGGAGGAGGAGGAGGTGGTAGCCGAATGCCCCTCTTATCCTGAGCATTACGGGGAGCCTGAGAAGGGGGGGTGTACGGTGGTGCAGCACGAAATGTGGAAGAATACAGAGGAACAGCTTTTGTTGGCGTCGCACAAGACTGAGCATTCTGAAGAGTGGACACAAAGGCTTTTACAACTGGAGGTGGAGAAGTGCAAGATTCGAGTTTGGGCACAGGGGAGGTGTAGGGAGTTAGGCCTGTACTGATAGATGAGGCATGCTGCAGTGTTTGGCATGGGATGTTACAATGAGATATAGTTTGTATGAGCGTGGCATAAGAGGGGGCAGTTGGGTTTAGATGAGGTGTGTGGGGACCAACTGGATGCGTGGTTGTGTAATATGATATGGAGGTGCAAGACAAAGCAGTCTGAGTCACAAATGTACAGGGTGTTAGATTTGTGATGGGTGCGTTATTTGTTGGTGGCTGTTGTATTGTATTTGGTACACTGGTTGAAAACTTGGTTGGGTCACACGATGTTAAAATAGGGCTTTTAGTTGGGATAGGTGTGGAACAGGTTAAGGAACATGAGGATAATGGATTTGGTTTAGGGGAGGTGCAGGTTTGTGAGAAGCACTGAGGTGTATTTGAAGAAAGACTAGAACAGGCAACAGCTGTGCTTGGGATTGTTAGTGGTGACACAACGGTGTAATAAGGGATAGAGTTTTGAGCAGCAGTAGGTGTGGAGGTGGATGATGAAACTGAGAGGACACTGAGTGGAGAAGGGGTGGCACAAGTGGGCTTGGAAGGAGATGAGCAAGGTGGCTTTGTGCAGTCTTCAGGGGGTTGTACTGGTGCTCTTTTAGGCAGAGGAGAAGTACAGTAAGGCACAGTAGTATTTTGTGTGGTGTGAGTATTTGGAGTTTCAGGTGGAGACACAGGGTTGTCAGACTGAATTTGCACTGAGCTGGGTGATTCAGTGAGTGAAGGGGAAGCAACAGAGCTACAAGTCTGCATTTGTGTAGTGCAAGGTTTATGATTTGGAGAAGTGTGACAGGGAGAGTCTGTTTGTATTTGAGTGGTACACTGTTCAACATTTGGAGGTAGGGTTGAACCAGAACTGGTGGTTTGAATTTGAGTTGTGCAGTTTTCATCACTCAAAGATGAAGACTGATGTTGATGTTCCATTTGACTTTGGGTGGTGCTGTATTTTGAATTTGGTAGTGGGAAAGAGCTCTCAGTTTGAACTTGAGTAGTACAGAAGTTTGTATTTGAAGGTGGAGGGGATTGACTAGGGTTTTCAGTCTGTGTTGGTGTGGTACAGTAAATAACTTCTTTTCCGGGATCACTTGTTGTTCTGTTTAGGCGTTTTCTTCTTCTTACTACTGAGGGAGTACTACTACCTTGGCGCTTGATGCCATCTCGACATGATACAGTGGAACAGTGGCATGGTTCAGTGCTGTGAAAGACTGAAGGCGGGCAGCTATGTCTCAAAGTTTTTGCAGTAACAGCTGACTTATTTTCTGTCCTTGGTGCTTTAGATCTTCGTTCCACAACAGTTTTTTCACCAAGGGTAAGGGCTCTGGACTGACTTTTGGACCCAGGCAGTAACACATGATTGTGCGTAGTATACTCATCTTGAGAGTCATGTTCATCATCTCCATCCACACCAATGGAATCCCCAATGCTGTGACTGCTTTTGTGGGTAGATGAGAGAGGCGGGGGTTTTCTGAGGCGGGGGGAAGTCTGGATTGCTGTGCTGGTGCTTGTACTGGGCCTCCGTGTCATTGGTAAAGTCAGGGAGTTAACCTGCGGTGGTGCCCAGCATCGTCGTGTGGCACCAGGTGTCAATGGATGAGGAGGGGCCCGTGCTAAAAAAGCTGCCACCTTTTCGATTGTACTTGCCATGTCCTCACGCACGGCCCCCACCACAGAAGTCGGACCAAGTAGGTTCTCAGTTTGTAGCCTATTAGTCCATGGGTTGGGAGATGTGCTGCTGTGTTTGCGAAGAGGATGTGGGCTGTTGCAGTTTGTGGCAGGCGTTTGATGGCCATTATTTTCTCCTATTGCGCTATTACCACTGCTGCTGCTGCCATCCTCCAGGTCTTTAAAGCGAACCTGATGGGTACGGTTGCGGCGCCGTTTAAGGCGGCTCTCAATATCTGGAGAGTCTCGATTGAGGAGCACAGAGCGTACAGTCATTGTCCCTGGTAGTTTGTCTGCCAAGGTGCTCTTGCCGTTGTTCTGGCCTGTGAGCAAGTGATTGGACTCTTTACTGACCATTTTTCTAGTTTCTTTCCGTCCCCCAACATCCACAGGCTTTGCAGGCAAGTTGCTGAAGTAAAGGCTTTGTCTTGTTCATGTGTCGGCAAAGAAAGTCGTCCTTCATAATTATCTGTTCATGGTAATGAAAGTATTAGAGATCTATACAACTGACTCATGATTTCCAGTTTTATCACTAAAGGTACTTGGGTTATACCAGTCTTTTTATGATCCTGTTCATGGTTGCTTAGTTTAATTGTGCAGCCAAGACTGTCCCAAATAAAGTATGGAAAACTACCAAATCTACAGGTACAGGACAGGAATCAAAAACAGTGCATGAGATCCCTTTAACTAATGCTTACCTCTTCTGAAAAATTGATATCTTCTTTTAGTTGTACAGGAAAAAATAAGAGTAAAATCATAAAATAAATTAAACAAATTCATTTTTAAATACCCTAAATACATATATGTCCATACTCATTTGTGTCATCCGATTATGTTTACTCTTTCTCTCTTATTCTGATTTCTTGTGAAATTTCTTTGCTGATGTCATCATGAGACCAGAGAAGATAAACGCACATAAGCAGACAGATAGGAAATGCAGATTGTCCATTTTTTAGCATGGCATTCCCTCCTCCACTTTTTTACCCCCCTAATGGCACAGAAGATTAAATGACCAAAGTGTGGGACGGTCTTGAGTGCCTTCTCTTATGGGTCCATTTTTGCAAATCTTCATTTGGCTTCTGACTATTTCATTTATTTTTGTTGGTTTCCCATTCTCTCATGGCTGAAGATTGTGTGGAGTCCTAAAGAGAGAAAAGCACAGAGACAAGGAAAAGGCAAAAGCGTTATTGTTCATAAAATTATTATATTTCCTTTGAAACATGAATATAATATAAATATTCAGAATAAAGAGGAAGTTGTACGAATGAAAGTTACATTTAAATGCACAGGAAAAAAGCCAACACAGCAGAGAGAAGAATATATTAGTTTAAAGAAAATAGCAAATGGATGGAGGTGGCGAACGAAAAGTACAGGAGAAATAAACTCCCAAAACCAGTGAAAATAAATTATAATTAAGACATATTCAGATTGTCTGACTTGGATACTTATGTTTTATGTTTGATTTTTCTCTCTCATTAGCTATTGTTAAAGGTAGCATTATTGTTTCAGCACCAGCAGAATTCAGTGTTTTTCCAGCTCATGGGAACATAACATGACTGATTTCAATTTGCCCGTGTTTGTGTCTTATGGATTTTTCCTTTCCTCTACGTTTTAACAGTCTATGGTCCTGTTATCAGTCCTTGATGATCTGCCATGGTGGCATCCTCTCTGATTCATCTGGTCACTTTGTGACAGTCTGTCTACCATGCTGTGGTTAGTAGTATGTTCTCATCACTCTGATTTTGCAACTTGTTTTAATATGTATGTATCACTTCCACTTCTTGTCTGTGCTACTGGCTGTCTTGTGCCTGAATCACAAGATCTGATTTGTTCCTTGTTATCTGCTCATGATAGTCCCTGACACTGACAGGCCTGTGCACTAATTCTAGGTGCGAGTGTGACTGGACATACTCTTATCTTCTGTGGGAGGGGTAATTAGTGACTCCTTCGCACCTCCCAGGTTATTTAGGGAGTGTGATACCAGAGGGGCTGCCACTTTTATTTACATCCACTGTTTTTTGTTGAGTATTTTCCCCCTTCATTCTCTCTCTCTGTGACATTGAGGAGGAGGATTTCTGTCACAACCTCCCGTCAACCTCTTTAAAAACATGGTTATTAGTATTAATTATGATTACAGTCACACAGACAGAGCCTCAAGGAGAACATTAACCACGATGGATTAAGATACAAACCATGGATTTAATTTTTTAATTATTTTACTTTCTTATCACAGCAGTATTTACAAATGAACTGCTTAACGATGAATCACAAAGATGAACTCATTGTGGAATGTGGTGCACATTCTTCCATGCATGAAAGGTTGAATCTTGCACTGCAGAGTCAAAAAAAAGAGCAAAGGTTTATCTTCAGCTGAATGTGTACCCTCTTTGAGCTCAACCCATACTTGATAGTAATATTCTTTCTCATCTCTCTTCGTATAAAACTGTGTTTCCACACCTGTTTTCTTTTTTCGCCATTAATATCCCATTTCATTCAGGTCATCAGTCTTCCTGCCCATTTTATACAAAAAGCACTCTCAACCTTCACCCTGACAGATTTTCTTGGGTTTCATCCATGAGCTGTAGGACCATTACCCTCACTCATTCAATGGGGATGTCATCCTTAGTGTACCTTCTTTCTATCTTTCGCCCATCTGGTCCTACTTTTCTCGTTTCACCTCGGTCATTTATATCTTCCTTTTAACCTTCACCACAACAACGCTTGGTCTGCTGAAAATCTCTCCTCTTGCTCTGAACCCCCTTCTCTCAACGGTTCCTGTTTCTTGCTCTGCAAACTACCCTTGGGTCAAAATTTATGCCGACAGTTTAATGAATCTGTACCCTCTTAATGCCGCATGGGCTCACTCCTGGGGCTGAGGCCAGCCCTTTCCCACATGTGACATTTCCATGTTGAGCTTTATTGGCAGACAAGAAATAAATCACCAGGCAAGAGGACGAGGGTGTGCAACGGCATAATGCCAACAAGGGTCATAACTCTTTGCAGTTATTATTTAAGATTTACTCTAGCCTGTTCGCTCACTGCCTATGTCTGAGAAGAAGGCTTTACTATGAATCCTCTTTTCTTGTGCGTGCAGCCTCGTGGTTGTGTGTGCATGATGATAATGCAAAGGTCACATCTGATCCTTCTTTTCTAAGCCACGCAGTCCCTGGGAAACATATCTCATGCATTCAGAATACAAGAAGTGAAGCTCCACTTGCACAAATCTAATAATATTTGGAGCCTAGATCCTAAAGGGATGTTGAGAATTGCGTCCATGGCAATAACACACCTTTAGGTCTCTGTGTGCCGAAGAGGTGGAAGATTCTGAGGATTGAATTGTTGTATAAAATCATGTCAGATCTGATTGTCTAGGCATGCTTAAATTTGTTAGACAGGACTGAGACGAGGAGGAGGCAGAAAGAGGAAGGAAAAGAGATAGACATGCACGGTTATATTTAGAGATGCTATGAGACACAGTGAACTGAGAGGAGTAGGATTCTGAATAAGTAAGAGGAAGACGGGGCGGAGGGAGGCAGACGAGCAGAGGTATATGGGGACAGAGCGCAAAGCAGGAGGGAACAACCCCTGGCAGCAGAGGAAATGTCATGGTTAGGGTTCAGTGAAGTGGTAAATCGGGAACATCGGCATGTCAGGGCATTTATGGTGTACCCAAGAGGAACTAAGAAAAGCTATATGATCAGTTATTGGCTCTCTAAACACAGCAGAGTGCAAGGTCTACCTGCAATCTGTCAGAGAAATTTACAATGCAGCCAAATCTCACAGCAGACGCACGAGCCACCGTGGGTTTTGTGTGCTCTTGTCAAAAGAGATCTCCAGTTCAAGAACAGCTCCTTGGGAGTTGCCATTAGATGCCTATTTTGTTAGGTAAGCATTGTGTGCAGCGGAGCGCAGCAAAGTCTCACGCAGGGAGGTGTTTCATTTTATTTGACACAATAAAACGAGCAAGCATATTCAAAAATGCACATGTAAGACTTTGTGGATGCAGAGGTTTCTCTGTAAACAGATCCATTTACATATGTAAGAAATACCAAAAAAAAAAAAAAAAAACTAAAAGAATCACTGAGACAGATGCAAATAAGTCTGTATTGATGTTTGCATGAAAACCTGAAATCTTGCACCCTTTCATACGTTTAAATTGTTCATCCTAAATGGTTAAGTTAACCACCCAGAACAGTCTTGTGAAACAAAACTTGTTTCATGGCAACACAACAAACACAGTTGTTGTTCAAGTCAGATCCTTTTTTAATCACCAGTTTTTTGTTTACTAGATGTTGGATTTGGCCTTTTGAAATCCCAGTGGACCATATTCACCTGCTCCAATGAGTTTTATACACAATAACATACGCAGAAGTAGAACTTTGCATGATTCCCTCATCAAAACTCAATTGCCATTAAAATACCTGCACCGTGAGGAAGCACTGAAGGGTATGACCTGTGGTCTAAAGGCTTTTTCAAATGGACTTACCCTGTTACTACAGCAATGTATACTATACAGTACTTCCTTTTGCTTTATTGTGATGCATTTGCTGTTCCTGCACATCTTATTTTGTATTCTCTGCAACTGTGTCAACCTATTAAAGATTTTTTTTAAATGGAAGAAAAAAACAACACTGCATTCTGCATTTGTCCGTTTTACCAGCTTTTTCTAATTTGGTGATGTTTTGTGATGGGGTGGCTTTGTGGTGCAGTTGGTAGAGCTGCCACCCTTCACCAAAAAGGTTGCATGATTGAATTCTGGCCACTCTGGGTGGAGTTTGCATTTTCTCTCTCTGCATGGGTGGGTTTTCTATGGGTACTCCAGTTTCATCCCACAGACCAAAAGCATGCAGGTAAGGCTGATTGGTAACTAAACAGTCCCAGGTGTGAGTGAGAGAGTGAATGGTTGTTTGTCTCTGTGTATCACTGTGATGGACTTGAGACCTGTCCAGGGTGTCTCCTGCCTCTCACACAGTCATAGCTGAGCATGGGCACCAGTGACCCCCCACAACCCAAAAAAGAAGTGGCAGGTAAAAGTTAATGGATGGATGTTTAGTGATAGAATGGTGATTTATGTTTGTATCTTGCAAGTAAAAGTCTTTAAAATCTAACAAGACCTCAGTTATTTTGGAATAATTGATGTAGAACTGGTGAAGGTCTATGGGACTATTATAGTTAGAGGATATTTGAAGCTTTTTATATTTTAGTCACAGTTTTGTCAGGTTCAGCTGACAAAAACTATTACTTTCAGAAGGTGGTGTTAAAAAGTATACCTCTTCCTTCTGCAACACACCTCTTCTCCATTGTGTGGGTTACCTTAGCAACCCCTTCCCAGAAACCATTTGGCTGCAGTTTTAATGAAGCCACAAACTAGCTCATATGAAATAGCTGACATTTGATTCAGTAACCTCCTGTTTATTGGATCTTAGTGGAGCGTAAATGTCTTCATGAGTTATTGTGTTTTAATTCAAGCTATATACATGCACATCCGTTGTATGTTGTGTTTTCTGTGAGCTTCTTTCTTTTTTTTTTTTTTTTTTTTTTTCTTCTGCTGTGGTTTCAGAAATCTCAAAGCACTCATCCACTCCACAACCACTGTAGCTCCTTAACAAGTGAAAATCAAATTTTGACAGCCTCACAACTTCAGCTCAGTGCAATTTTGTGCAGCCACAGGTTGCGCGCTGAAATTGTGCATCAGCTTACAGGCTAAATAATTAGCTTGAAAGGTTATCTGATCATTTGAAACAAATTAGTCTGGTTTGATTAAAAATAGTTTTGCTCGTTTTCATTTCTTTAAAAATACTTTTCACCATTTTTGACATGGAGGGCTGAAAACGCCATTGTTATGAATGAATACAAACACGAATGGCTTAATAATCTAATAGATCTTGCACCAACAAAAGCAACAAAAACATTTGTACTTTCATGATTATTGTCATTCTCCCTGTTTATTTTATCATTTAATTTTACACATTGCATATAATGTCAATACCATTGCAATGTTTTCTTTAACTTTTAAAGTATTGTTTCTGTATATATTTTTACCTTTTTTTCCCCCTCTTTATTTTTCTCCCTAAAATCATAAAAAAATATTATTGGATTGTTCCATTTATTAGCTTTGATCTAGAACAGATTTTATTCATTCTCTTAGAAATGTTCCTTCGTTTTTCCCCAGTTGCATTTATTTTCATGTTTCATCTTTTACATTTTTTCTGTGTGTTTTTTGTTTTGTATCTGGCACTTCTATATTACTGAGGACTGAAGCTGCCATAATTAGTACATAAAATAAAATAAAAAAACACAGCAATGGTCCTTTTTAATTGGTTAGCAGCAAACCAACAAAAGTGTCAATGTTTCTAGTAATTATTGCATATATACATCTTTTACTAAAATCATGCCTTGATGTACTCTTTTTTTTAACCTGTTTGAGAGTTGCAGTTCAGATGTTATAGTATAGCAAAAGCAATTATTAA
>JAVCKU010000037.1:8794882-8812261 GCA_032273985.1 Hypsolebias coamazonicus | reverse complement strand
TGGAACAAGTACAAGGAGTAAAACTTTAACTTTATGCTTTATTTCTATACTTAATTCATTTTTCCACAATTAAAAAATACCTAGGTTTGTATGATTCATAGTATACTATTAATTAACAAACCCTCTCTTTAAAATGATCTGTTTTTTTCATTTGTCTTAAATTGTAAAAATATAAATTATTAGTAATTTTATTTTCATAATGTCACACCTAGTGGCCACAAAATCCCCTTCCATTCATTCAATTCATTCAACCTTTATTTATCCAGGCTAGCCTCGTTGAGCAACTTCCAACAAACCTAAAGTGGCCCTTGGGCCACCAGTTGATAACCACAGTTGTAGCATGTTGTGGCTCTGAACGTTTTGTAGTGAACAAAGGCATAAAATGGCTCTTTTGATTGTAAAAGTTGCAGACCCCTGTTTTAAAGGATTAAAATGTGAGGCGATATGGTGCTGCACAGCACAAGACCAGACAATACAATACAAAATACTTTGACATGATATGTCACAATACAATGCGAATCAAAATGAAAAGGACAATACAGCACAATACAATATAAAACAAAATAATACAATATGATACAATATAATACAATTTAGTGTGATACAATACAATACTGTACAATACAATACTGTACAATACAATACTGTACATACAATGCTGTGCAATATAATATAAAACAAAATAATACAATATGATACAATATAATACAATTCATTGTGACACAATACAATACTGTACAATACAATACTGTACAATACAATGCTGTGCAATATAATAGAAAACAAAATAATATAATATGATACAATATAATACAATTCAGTGTGATACAATACAATACACTGTACAATACAATACTGTACAATACAGTGCTGTGAAATATAATATAAAACAAAATAACATAATATGATACAATACAATACAATACAGTGTGATACAATACAATACTGTACAATACAATACTGTACAATACAATGCTGTGCAATATACTATAAAACAAAATAATATAATATGATACAATATAATACAATTTAGTGTGATACAAAACAATACTGTACAATACAATGCTGTGCAATATAACATAAAACAAAATAATATAATATGATACAATATAATATAATTCAGTGTGATACAATACAATAATGTACAATACAATGCTGTGCAATATAATGCAATATTATATGATACAACCTAACAAAAACAATACAGTACAATGTGATAGAATGCAACCAACTTTATTCTCTAATTTCATGATAAACACCAATTTGAGCACAAGCAAAACTATAATTTGTGGGCAGCTGGCATGAAAGTAACAAATGTGAGAAAACATACTGGAATAGCAGAGAGTGCATGCAGAGGTCACTGGAGTTCAGCTGCATTCTTCTATTTCCCCTCAAAGTGAGAAAATGGGACCCAGACAGAAATGATTTCATGTCTGTGTTGCACTGAATGCAGCTGATTGTAAATCTAAGATGCTCAGACATCACCATTCTCAGTGTGGCCACGTGACGTGCACGCCTCCTTTCTGAGTGGCTTTTTGTAGCTCCAGCATGCTGAGGACTCATGTCGCTTGGAGACTTACCAGAGGCTCTTTTCAGACTCACAGCTGATTCAAGATGCCCTACCACCCCTCAGATGTCAGGATGTGAGGGTGGTGGGTTTGCTCCGCCTCAGTCATGTGGCGTTCAGCACGTTTGACCCACTTTACGCCTGCATGCTGTGTGTATTAATAACCACAAACTCCTCTGTGTGCTCTCAGACCAGGACAAGGCTCAGGTCTCTGCTCATCACGTGACCACAACATGAAAAATTCAAGGTTTCCTTTGAAGAGATGTATTTTGACCTCCATCTTTCACGCTACAGTTTCAGTCGAGAGCAAACAGGATTGCAGCCATTTATTTTACAAACCTTGAATAAAATGGTGATTTTTCTCCTCAGAGTTTGTGTTTTGAATGCCTCTCAGCTACTACCACTTCAAATTTACACTCAGGATTTGTACAACTGACGGAGTTATATCCATTTTATTTGCACTGGCTAACATTAATTAGCTGTGGCGGCCATCTTGACTTTGGTTGGCCTCATTTTTATGTCATCACTAGGTTTATTCACTTTTGGTTGTTTGTGTGTTTTTGTGATTCTTGTATTAGTTACATTACGTGTGTATTCCTCTGTGACACGTCTCTCAGTCAGTTCTGCACCTGCTCCGCCCTCTCTCACCTGTCCCTCATCATGCCAGGTGTTTTCACTCCTCAGCTCCTGTCTATATCATTCCTCAGTTGAGCATCGTGTGTCCATGCACCATGTCCCGCTCTCCGCCACGTCAGCTTTTTGTTTTCTCTAAATTAAAGTTTGGTTTTATTTGTTTTCTAGTTTTTGTTACAAACACGACAGTTTAATTAAAGTCTGATCCTGTGATTGATGAGATATTTTGCAAGACAGAGCTTTAAGTTCCAAACAAATAGAGCTTGCACAATATTTTAGTGCTCAGGCTGCTACTGCCACATCAAATTGTAGCTCAGTGTGTGTAAAAATTTACAAGATACAGCCATTTTTACAAGGTTTTTAGGGTCAGTTCTCAGTTACAGATGTAACTTATTTTCCGCCGTACATGTCACACGGCCTTATAAGTCACATCAGTCCAAAAATGTCTAATAAAGTGGAAAAAAATCATAACTAAGTTGCTTCACTGTATAAGTCACATCTATTATGCTTCACCACTGACAACCCGGAAATGTTGTGCCAAAAATCGATTGGCTGACAAATGGTGGCCGCGGGAGGACTTTAACAAGAATTTAACAAGATTAACACATAAATAATTATTTGTTTGCTCTAAATTATAGTAGAGTCTAACTATAACTTTTCCTTAATAAATGCAGTTTGACGGTTAAATCAGCGGAATTTCAAAAGCCAACACGTGGAAGCAGGAGCACCCAGAGAGACGACTCGCTGTGCATTTCTTCTAAATTTATCAAGATAAGCACCTAAAAACAATTGTTTATTTGCTCGACTTTATAGTAAAGGTGTGTCTCGTTTAATTTTTACTTAATAAATGCACTTCGATGGTAAAATCAGCTGCATTTCAAAAGTATTCGCTGCCTCTGTGCTCTGGGAGCACACAGAGGGAGGAAATCAGGAAGGAGGACGCTGTGCATTACTTTGAAATTTAACAAGATAAGCACCTAAAACATTTTTTTGTTTGCTTGACATTATAGTAAAGGTATGTCTCAGTTGAACTTTTAATTAATAAATACACTTCAATGGTCAAATCAGCTGCATTTCACTGGGGCGGCGTGGCAAAAGGCAGCTAATTTGACGGTTGCTTCAGGCATGATCCCGGTGCTGGACGAAAGTGGCAGGTTATGGCAAGCCGATTGTGTCATTAATAGCCACTTTTACCTATTACTCGACACAACGGCATGCCATGCTGGGTGAGTGCCATCTAGCTGCTGAAAATGGTAGTGTTCAATATTTTCAATGACAGAATGAATGAAAACGGTCATATCTCAGCCAAAAATTGGTTTATAAATATGGGGAGAGAAAAAATTAATAAGTTGCTTCAGTGTATAAGTCGCAGGGCATGTAAATTATGCAAAAAAAAAAAAACCTGCAACTTATAGGCCAAAAAATATGGTAAAACGATCTTATGATGAGAACTGATGGAGCTGTAAACATTTTGGTCAAACCAATTTTATAAAGCTAATGAGGATGTCACACACAGAGTATGTGCTATGAATAACTCTCAGTTACTGTTGCATCATATTTTACCTCTATATCTGTTAAATAGGTTCCGTATGGGCCATTTTTAAGTTTCTCAAGTTTTCTTAGCTGTGGCAGCTATTTGGAATTGAACTGACTTCAAAAAGTTACTCAGATGAAGTTGTACATCCAATTATTACTTTCTAAGAGTTTAGATAAAATCCATCCAGTGATTCATGAGGTATTTTGCTAACAGACAATTGACAAAATTATAGCTATATTTGTGATTTCCAATGTAAGCTAGCTGTATCCATTTTGAATCAAGCTGACTCCACAAGGTAACCAGCTGCTGATGTACATAAGTATTACTTTCTGCAAATGTTAAAAATTAGTTTATTCGTTCATGAGTTATTTTGATAAAAGCCATACACTTAAACACAAACAGACACAGGTAAAATATTATTGTCCTCCTTCCCTCTTTGGCAACAGACAATAATAATATCATTATTGTCTTTGTACGAAACAAGTGTATTCCGTTTGGGGTTAACATACATCTCCAAGACTTAACCCCTGATGAATACTTTGGAAAGGAACAGCCTTTCAAAAGTGAAAGTTGTACAGCTTCTGCGGTTTGGATGAAACCAAAATGGCCTTTTACTGCATATTTTAACAGCTGCTAAGATTTGTGTTGTTTTACTCATCAGATAAAGCAGGAGAAAGAGAACCATTCTGAGGCGGAGACTAGGAAAGAATTCATCGAGCTCTTATATGGCCATGCTGATGTGGGATGAGAAAAAAAGGATTACCCTGAGTGAAATCCTCACTCGTGCCTTTATTACCATGAAGCACCGCAATGCTGAGAGGGAAATGTTCTGACCTGGAGGACAGAACCCCGCTCCTTGATGATGCCCCTGCTGTGAGGAAGATCCAAATCTTGTCAAAGAAGACCACAGACAGCCTGGAAACTTCTGACGGAGAAGGAAAACAACAAACTGACTACGATTTCAATGCAAAACGTCAACATTTAATTAATCTGTCAAATCATTGTGCCACCATTTATCATACTGTATTAATGGGAGAGAGTTCTAAGGTTCTAAAATTATTCTGATCCATTAAAACTGTGTTTTTTATTTGTGACAAAGCTGTGACAGCATGAGTGAGAGACTATCACAGAACAAATTCTGAGATGTGCTTTTTGTAAAGTTTTAATTGACAGATTTTGCAAAAAGTTGTACAGTATAAGACTTTTTAAACTGAGCTACATTATTCACTTTTATATTTCTTTATAAGAATGTTTCTGCTTAAAGGAAAGCTTCCATCAATGTATACAGCAGGCACAAAATAACTGTAAAACTGTATTTTAGGAACTTTTGTTTGTTGTAACTGACAGAGACAGATAGACACATTTGTCCTTTTAGGATCCACAACAGGAAATCGTAACAGTTTTGTTTTGCTGCTCGTTAAAATTTACTATAAAGTCTCTAACATTACCTTTTTCGTGGAATTGAAAAAAAAATCTAGAATAGGCCTACCCTGTGATGATAATATACTTATTATCTGTCTTCACTTTAGCCAAATTACATCTTGTTTTGTTTTGTTCATTTGTTGTTTGTATGTTTATCTGTTTTTGTTCTTTATGCATACTCATAATAAACATGCAAAAACTCAAAGTTTCCTAATTTTACCTAATTTAGTGGGGCACATTTTAATATGTAAATGTATTCATATTCTTTAACACAAAAATATTATCTTATGAAAGCTACCAGAGACATCAATTCCATCAAATCAAGGTATTGCTTACAGTACATTTCTCAGTATATTTTTTAAAACCATCAAAAATTTCTTGCAACGTCTCAATCAGTAGAGCTGGTTTTGAAAAACTGTAGTGCCTAATTGTGACCTATGGAGGGCGCACAACTCTGAAGAGGTAACCGGAAGTTGCGCAGTAGCTTTGTGAGCGACATTTTAAATAAACACGAAGCTAACCGCTAATGGCTAAGAGAGCTCGCGAAGCTGTGACTCGGCTGCTTCAAAAACATTAAATATTCTTAATTTTGTAAAGAACAACGTGAATCAGACTAAGTCCTTTTTATGCGACACAAGTTAGGGAGCCTAATAAATACAGGAGATGTTAAAAAGTACGACATTGTGATAGGAATCAACTAACGCTGTGGTAAGTTCAAACGTAGATGACGAGCACTACCTGTGTGTGTATGTGGGCTATCGCTCCTAGCTGCTAGCTAGTACTGACTCGATTCTGCCCGGTTGCACTCTCTGGATAGATACTGCTGCCATTTATAGAATCGGCAATTGCAGCTGTCCTGCAACCTGATTATTTTGCCACGACTTGTGATCTTATCGCCAAGTTTACGAAGGGCCAACCGAGATATTAGCTTCACTACGCAGCAAAGGTTGAAATCACTTCAGCTAGCCACAGACGCAACTAATTAAAAATTCAAACAAAATTAGTATGAATATATATATATGGAGTGGCTGCATATTAAGTAATTATCTTTTATGAAGCCTTGGGTGCAAAATTACATTATTGTTTCACTGCAAAATCGAGAAAATATGGTCATTTTGTGTTTGACAAAGGCATAGATAGAAATAATTTTTGTTAGATTTGTATTCCAGGTGTCTTTTTATTGTTATTAAGATGTAATACCTGCTTTTGTTTTGGTTGCTTACGTGCAGATTGCAGATACAGACTAAAATGTTATTGGTTTGATAAATCAATGCTTTCTCATTTAAATAAACCAATAAATCTTCTTTATGATATTAATAGCATGTCTTATTTAATTTATTGGGTCATTGTCTTAAATAAAACTGAAGGGATACACAGTTTGGATCTTATTATTTACTGTTTCACAAGTATTTCTAAAGATTTGTTAATTTCTGACATGGTTGACTCACTTTTCTTATTTTCTTTCTTTCAGCAGGTGAGTTCCTGTCCAGGCACATTGGTCCATATTTGCTGGACCATTGGGCTCTGGGCTTAACTAGCTGAAAAAAAATGGCTGATTCAGAGAAGGCAGATGAATTTCTGGATGCTGAATGTCTCCCAGTGTGCCTTGATGAAACACAATCAGCCACAGCTTCTGTTCAAGGAGAACAAGATGAGCATCTGAAAACAGAGACCACCACTAGTACCAGTTCACCTCCAAGGGAGAAGGAGGCTGACAGCCCCTTGAATACTGAGGGTGAGCAAAGTCTCCTCTCCATGCCATGCCTGATGAAGGAACTTCGTCGTGACTCCCCAGAGTCCCAGCATTCATCTGCAGGGAGTGACAAGCCTGTGCCGCGTCCAATTTACGAGAGTGACTCATCGAATCCCTGCATGCTCTCACCTTCATCCAGTGGTCACCTGGCTGACTCAGACACACTTTCCTCAGGGGAAGATGGTGCTAATCCTCCTGTTGAAGATGAAGAGGGCAGAATGGAAGCTGCAAATGATCCAGGGCAAAAAGCAAAAGGACAAACATCTGCTTCTGGTGGGAGGAAATCTCGGCGGTCGCATTCAGAAAGTGAGATGCCCCCAAATGCAATGGCTGCAAAGAAGAACCGCTGCCAGCTGACAGAGGCAGCAGCAGGGCCGGAAAAACAAACCAATGGCAAGCTGGCAAAAGTGAAAGGTCACAGGAGCCAGAAACACAAGGAGCGTATACGGCTTCTGAGGCAGAAACGAGAGGCGGCAGCACGGAAGAAGTATAACCTGCTGCAGGACAGCAGTACCAGTGACAGTGAACTCACTTGTGACTCCAGCACCAGCTCCTCAGACGATGATGACACTTCTGGAGGTAGCAAGACAATCAAGACTGATATTCCAGGTAACCTTCAGTGATCTTGCCATATTCTTATTGCACAGTACTACATGATTAAAAGTAATATAGACAACAGAATACACATTATGATTAAATACAAACATAACAATAGTGACACTTTGTCAACTGTCTGGCACAGTTTAGTCTGACAGTTTAGCATGCTCCCTGCATAACCATTAGTTTAAAACAAACAGAATGTAAATTTCTTTTTTTTAATGGAGTTTTTGCTCTGTTTGTGTTTGTTTTACCAACCATTTTATATTTTCTTTTTTCTTGTTAATTTCTCATCCATCATCTATAGTCATTCTCATTGTCTTTAAACGCATAAATGTTGTTTAGAGGATCTATGTTTAGTCACTTGTCAGTGTACGGTTCATGTGTCTGAGCTTTGTCTTGTAGTTTGCATGCTGTGGAAGTCTAGTTGATGTCATTCAGTTCGTGAAGTGGTAATAATCTTAACCTTCAGTGTGATTTCTGCAGTTTAACATGTGAGTCATGGATTTCCTCAACCACTGTTCTAAACTGATAAGAGCAAAGACAATATTTTATTATTTTTTTAATAGTTTTGCCAGATCACCTAAATCACTGTTAGGAATTTACTATATCTTGTTTTTTGTGTTTGTTTTTAATCAATCAGGCTAGTTTTGTTTTGTTGATCCAAGTTGGTGATGCTTTATTCTGCCCACGCAAGATTTAATTGTTGTTTTTTCTCAAATTTATTTACATGGCTCTTACCATTTTTAAAGAGTTATACAGCTTTTGTGTATTTCCCTTCTTGCATACTCATCTCTTACTGAAGACGCCATTGACTAAGAAATAGAGATGTCCCACACTTACAAGAGGGAAAAGTGATTGTAGTGTTTGTATGCATATTGGCACTGTTTCCCAGGTTTGAAACTATCTTAGTGAGTTGTAGTGTCAAGTACTAATACTTGGCTATTGGAAGAAATGTCTTTGTTTACTGGCAATCAAAAATTTCCATTAAGGTTTTACCACAATTTCTTTCTTATACAGAACCTTAAATATTGCATGTAAAAATATTTAAAAAATAAATTACTGTTTAACTTTTTATATTAGATCTTGTATGACCAGGTTGTTGCATTAAGAACTTTACAGATGAGTTTTGGCAGATGAAATCTTACTTTTTAGATTTTCAGTTTTCAATTAAGTTTTTTTTTTATTTTTTTTTTTTATTTTTTTTTTTTTTTGATGAATTTGTTTTAAAAGACTAAGTAAAATATTCTCAAAACAATATTAACACAATCAGTCACCCAAAACATTCAGTTTTCTTTTAGGGCTCTTTAGTACCGTACATGAACTATTTTCTGCCATTTTTACATTATGGACACAGTTTTAAGTGCTACAACTGCATGATGTAGTTCATCAGCATGAAAGAGTCGATCTGCATGTAACCAAAAACAATCATTTTCTATTTTATGCACAAGTCCACCTCCGAAGCATGAAAGTGCTACTGTATTTTCTTATGGCTTGGCCTCAATGTCTTTAAAGCTGGCTTCAGACGTGCATCGGAGAGTTCCAGAGTGGGAGCCCACATTCATGGGCTACTGGACACCAGTTCGTGGGACAGGAATGGCATCGGCAGTGTTCTGGAGGAGGCTATGACGCGCTTTGCTGTCATGCAGCGTCAGACTGAGGAGCGCTTTCGCATCTGGATGGAAAAGCTTGCACACCTCGACTCGGACAACGATTCGTCCAAACGCTCAAGTGATGCCCCCGAGGGTCAGCAGGGAGCCCGCTTGTCCCCCCCAAGTTCCTTTTTACCGTCATCAGAGTCTGCAGAGACCATGGCTGCCTACATGCTGGCACGAGAGAGCAACAGTCTCACCCCCGCCCCTATAAACAACAATAACATCCTGCCTGAAGTTGTTGCCCAGAATGGGAATCTAGGTGTTCCAGATCCTGGTCTCTTGAATGTTTAGATTTCACCTTTGCTTCATGATTTGCTGTGTCATACAAGACTTGTAGAACTAGCTGATTCTGAAAGCATGGTAATGGAAAATACTACATAACGAATGTGAGTTCCCAAAGCAGATACGATATTACCAGCAGATGGGCCTGAGCTGGTCATTTGAACTGGACTCTGCTGACATGAGACTCCATGTTTCTGCTGGCACTGAATCACTGTGAGATTTGACATTCAGACATGTTCATCTCATTTGTGACGTGGAGGCAGAACATATCTCACTACACTGATAAATCAGGGCTCTTGTCGTACTACGTATTGTTTGGCTTGTTTGTTTTTTGTTTAGCTGTACAAACACAGATTATCTAATTCATATAGTGTGTATTACAGCACCTATGAACCGTGATCATTACAGTGCTGGGTGGGTGTTGCTGTGTAATAGCATGTGCCTTGTCTTTTAAAAGTCATGGTATCATAGATGAAGCATTTTCAATGCTGTTTCTGTAGCATTCAAGTTTATTTTCTTGACCCATTAGCAGTTTACAAATGCTTCAGGAAAAGGTTGTGAAGTTTCATTTAGGTGACATAGCTTTACTAACATCAAAACATTGATCATAAACTTATCCGCAAATCAAAATATGACATGCTTGACTTCTTTAGTGTTTATTAAAGATTTGCATTCATTTTTTAAAATTTATTTATATTTTACGCTGGCCTTTCTGTTACATTTGTTGCTATTGGTGCCATTTTGCGGAGTGGAGAACTAGTGAAGGAGAAAAGGTCAAACCCAGTCCATTTTTAGTAGTCAGATAATCAGCAGCATCAAATGACTCATGGGTTTCTTTGTTTTAGCTGCTGTGCCAAGAACATTAAAATTTCCCCAATATTATATTTGCCTAGTTAGGTTTTGTTTGCACTGGTTTTGCCTGCTAGCTTGGCCTTTTTCTCCATGAGATGCTGAATGCATCTTAAACTTCATTCTAAAAGTCAAGATACTGATTTACACGCCGGTAGTCCTGCTGCGTGGAGCATGACTGTGTTCAAGCAGACTGGAAAAAGAAGAAAGTACGGATGTGGGTGTTGAAACGGCCTTCTCTGGTTCAGATCCTGTGCTGTCTAACCCCCCTCTAAATTTTACTAACTTAATCTGACCGTCAATGTAACCGCTCTCATTACTGCTAACACTACAGACCATCAGACGTGCATGAAGGAATCCATTAAAAACAAAAAAAAAAAATTAACATTGGATGCTAAACATTTTTTGTATGTAAATAGCTGTCAGTTTTACAGAACCTAAAGCTGAACACATTGTTGCTCTTGTTTGCATGCTCTTATATCAATATGTAGAATGTGCAACGCCAAAATAATTCTCATCAGCAGCATGCGTGCAAGATATAACTGTTTGCGGATAAGTGGTGGCAGTCAGGATGATTTATCTTATTTCTCTTGCCTCGTTTTTTTTTTTTTTTTATTATTCTTTTTTTATTCTTTTATGTTTGCCATTCATGATTCCAGCCTCTAGATTTGTTCAAACTAAAGGTACCTTTTTTAATTAACATTTTTGCCAACACAAAGAAGAGAAGTTTGTGCAAACACTATGTGCACTGAAAAATATTCAGGGACAGTCCAATGTTTACCAAAGAGACTATCCTTGTTTACATTTGTTCTTTTTTCATTCATTTATACCCAACCTTTACACTGGCAAGTGCTTTGTTTCTCTGGTACCTGTGTATTTCAGCCCAATCAGCTGTTGTGCTCTCACGTCTCCTCATGTACATTCTGTCCAGACACCCTCCCCTCTCAACACCTACACATATGTCTGGTTTACAGAGACTGCAACTCTTCTAAGAGATTCTTTTTACAGGGTAGCACAAAGCTATACATTTCTGCTTTTTCTCTCTAGTATCCAATTACATTTAATTCACTCACCAAGGTTCTTTTACGTGGTTTGTAATAACTGTAACCTAGTGTAGTTTTATGTGAATGGCTGTTATTTTAAAACCAATAAACAGAAAGAGAAACTGTATTGTGCTGCTGCAGATTTATTAATGGAGCACAAGCCACTGTCATAAGACACAACCCCAATTCCCCGAAATTGGGAGCATTGTGTAAAATGTAAATAAAATCAGGTTGCCATGATTTGCAAAGTTCATAAATCCATATTTTAGTCACAAAAGAACATAAAAAATGTTGATACTGAAAACGTGTTCAGTTTTTAGGGGGGGAAAAAGGCGCCATCAAATACAAAAATTATTTCCTAATGGAAATATTTGATATGCCACGGCGTTCCATTGTGATTTGTAAATTAATGCATTCTGTTTTTGTTTACATTAATTTAATGGAACGTCCCGTATTTTTCAGAATTGGGAGTTATAAAAACCAGTTTAGCAAGTCCTTAGCTGCACTCGTGCACGTTTTCCTGCAGGGCCAGTGCTTTTAAAACAAAGTGGGCAGTTGTTTTATTTTACAGTTGACAAAAAAATATTTTAACTGGGATTTGCAGAGTGCATTTGGTTTTGCATACTCTAGATGCTGTGTCCAGTCTCCTCCAAACAGTCCCTCTAATCTCAGGCGTGGTTTAAATAATAAAGTGTTTTCTTTGTTTCCTGCAGACGGGCCTCCTGTAGTGGGTCACTATGATATTTCAGACACTGATTCTAACCAGGAGAGTGTGAGTGTGGCGACAGTTCGGCCTACGGTGATAAGGCATGAGCTAAAAACACACAGAGGCCAGGATATGGCAGCACACTCTGGGTGTGTAAGAGCTCTGAGCTCAATCTCAGGTCAGTTACAAACCCAGTAAATACCTAAACTGATCCTTTTCTGTCAGTAAGGCCAGGTGGGGGGTGTTTAACGGGCATAGGTGTCACTCATAAACAACAGGGAACTGGCTTATTAATCTCTGCAAGATGCCTTTGAAGTACACTTGAACTCACACACTCATGGTTTGCATTTGGTGCTTTGTGAAAGTACCGTAGTACTTCCTTACATCAAGAAATTGACATGGTGATGAAAACAAAACCCACAATTAAATCAGTTATCTAAGGTACCGGTTCATGCTGTTAGTCATTTTTTTTATGCAGGCGTCCATTCATGTTGATTTGTTTTTTGTCCGTGTCAAAGCAGCTGCAGTCTTCATGCGTCAGCGAGGCCTGAGGCTCTCCACTGCTTTGATCCTCCTCCCAATGTGTGACTGTTCCTTTTATTTATTTCAGGCCGAGTGGAGGCAGAGCTGTCGCACAAGGAGAGCTCTCAGCACAAAGGCCAGATTAATGTTGCTTCCTCTGACAACGAGGTGGAAATAGTTGGAGTGCAAGAAAAAGCACGGTAAAGACACACAGTTGGGGTTTAGTTGTTTGTTTGTTTGTTTGCCGCCCCAAACCTTGAAAACAAACATAATTTTGTTTCTCTGTTCATGAATTAGATGTGCTCATCCATGTGGAGGGGTGATAAAGAGTTTGTCTTCCTGGAAGGAGAGCTCAGTGGAGCAGTTAAACAGCACAAATCAGTCTCAGCTCTGGACTCCCGTTTCGCCACGGCCCAACTGGGTGTCCCCTCCCGAAGTGGTGGACCTCACGCTGGATGAGGACGCCGGACACAAATATCTCCTTTAAACAGCTAGCACACTGAAAACTTGTAGTGTTCGTCATAGTCCCCGGCTGAAGTCTGCTCATGGACTCCTATGGCTCGAGAGCACTCTTTGTTTTAAACGTTCTGTTCAACAGTCATGTATCAAAGCCATTCTACTGATGTGATTCCCTATTTTTAGCTCGTTTGCTTTGAGTTCAGATGAAACACAGCACTGTAAGTGCAAGTGGAACCGTACAAGAGTGATTTATCTGTTAACGATAGCAATAGCTCTGTTACACCCCAATAACTGATGTATGTGCTCTTAAGCTGTATGGTGAGAACTCCACGCTGCTTAACAGCAGGTTATTGTCACAACCTGACTATACGCCTGCTTCACTACACACTGAGCGCTTTCAGACCAGATTTTACATTTTAACCTGCAGTTTCAATAACAAACTGCAGCTAATATGTTTTCATTGTACAGTTGATCATATTTAGACGACGGCGTTCAATTTTGGTTCGTGGGCAATTTTGTTTTCAACACTGGATGTGCATAGAAATCAGTCTGCATTTATAGCTTGCTTTGCACAGTGTCCAAAATAGGCACAGCTTGTTCTAATACTGTTAGGGAGTGTTTTGATTTACCTTAATAGAGCCAGTAAATATTAAAAGAAAGTATATTTATATATTTTTGCCGGAAGTTAAATTCGATCGAAAGCCACCTGCTATGGCCAAAAGTAACTAAACCCATTGCCCTCTAAAGCTCTAATTGTATCTCACACACACAAAAAAAAAACAAAATGCACCTATTCTCTGGACTGAGTTTATTTGTGAATGCAAAAGTACTTTGATTAAATGATTGGACAGCTAGTTGAACAGGTTTTGATCTGCACTGGTTCCTAAATCTGATAAATACACACACACACACGAGAGTGGTTGTCTGCTGAATAATCTTCACAAGTATGCAAAAACACGTTTTGTTTCTAATGTTACGTCCATCTTTTCCCCCTTAGAAACAGAAAACCACTGTAAACTGCAGCTCTGTGTGAACATATCTTTCCCGCACTTCAGATGCTGTACAACATTTGGCTCATTTTCACCACACTCATACGAGAACAGCTGGTGAAAGTCATTCACGTAGTTTAAAGGTGTATTGAAATCACATTTTTGTTTTGACGATCCTAAGCGACTTGGTTATCAGTGAATGTAGGGCCTTTCAGTGCTGGTTGAGTGTTTTTGTGTTTATTCGGAATAGATGGAAACCCCTTTTAATAACTGAGTACTGCAAAGCAAGATGGCTTGAATGCCTTTACTGTGCACTATTTTTCTTTTATAATGCTCAAAAGCTCATTTTAAATGACTTAAGTATGGCATTTTTCAGTCACATGCATATATATTAATATTTGTACAACAAGCATAAATAGATGAGTAGTGTTGAGTTAGTGCTTGTGTGTGAGGGGCGGTGTGAGACATTTACCGTGTGTGTGTGTGCTGTTTTTACCCTGCTCCTTGGGGCCTTCTTGCTCGTTCCCAGTCTTATTTTGTCCTCAGGCGGCACTGCAGCCATGCTGGTTAGATTTTATGAATATGCAAAATTTACAAAATAGTTCTAGTTTTGACTATTAGATGTGGGGGAAACAAATGTTTTTTTAAATGATGCTTGAAGATGGTGTGAACGTCTGCAGGTCACAGAAAGGGAAAGATTAAAATAGAAGAATCTAAACCAAAGTGGAGTTTGTCTTCTCAGTTTTTCATTTCACTGTAAAGTCTCTGTTGTAATCTTAACAAATTTAATTTGAATTTGCTCTTTTGTTTGGAGATGTGATTTTTAAAGTCCGGTTTATGTATTTATTTGAACAAGTCTTTATAATGTGTGACGCGGCCTCTAATTAGTCTCTGCCAGATCGGTTCTGCTTCACTAAATCAATCACTGCTCTATGGGGTTGCTTTAAATTGTTAGTAAAACATCACTTTTGTTATTATTGAAGATATTGGTTAAAAAAAAAATCTGGGCAGGGATATTTGATTATTGTTGCACATTGCTTGTTAAATCGCATATTTTACCCTCCATTCAGACTTCTCCTTTCCTGTAATCAGCATTTGCTCTTTTTTTTTTTTTTGCTCTGATTCTGTTTCACTGTCAGTATTTTAATCTTAACATCAAAAACTATATATTTTGTTGCTTCTGCAGGACCCTGACTTCCTTGAAATCAAGTCTGTAGAACAAAAAAAAACCTATTTTAAGAGTAAATAAATAGTGTTATTTAATGATTTCTTGTACATGCATTTGTTGGATTCCTAGAAACTGATGCATTTCAAGAGTTTCATTTTTTAGATATTTTGATAATGTTGCAGACAGACGAGTAATACTGTTTCCTTTGGTTACAGGTGATAAAGACATATTCTGTGGCAGCATAATGGCTCAGTGGTTAGCACTGTTGCCTCACAGCAAGAAGGTCTTGGGTTCAATCCCTGGTTGAACCTGGAGTTTTTCTGTGTGGAGTTTGCATGTTTTTCTCGTGCTTTTGGGTTTTCTCCAGGTACTCCGGTTTCTTCTTTTTTTTATGTGCACCTTTTAACACCACTATTTTCTTAACAAATGCACAAAAATACATTCAAATTCGTATAATAAAGGGTCTGTTACAACAAAAAGAAAAATACAACAAATGGGTGTGTTTATGAAATTAAATTACATTTCTTTAAGAGTTATTGTTTTTACAAGTTTCTGAATATTTAAGTTTTTCCACAGAGGTAATATATATTTTTACGTCAGCTTCTTTAAAAATATCAAATGAGGGGATTTTTTTTTTTTTCATTCCATCTTGTGGACATAATATTTTGCCAGAATTATAATTAATTTACTGCCTTCAGGCCCAGACCTCCCTTGCAAAAGTTATCTGTGGACTCAATGGGATTTGCCTGGTTAAATAAAGGTTAATAAATACATTTCACATATCCTAATGAGACACTTAACATTACTGTTCGTTGAAGTATTTTCCACTATCAGCACCAAAATAACATGTATCAGTCTAGACAAGTGCAAAACTTCCCCCTCACAAACCAACCTGTCACCTGGGTCAGAGGTCGTACTGCAACACCTGCCACTAGAGGGACATGCACATAAAGAAGACAATGAGTGGAGCAATGCAGTCTGCAGGGCCCTTTTCCTTAAACCAGAGCCTCTAGCTGGCTCCTTTCACCCTGGAGCCAGAACATCAGCTGTATGCTAATTTTTACAACAGCTCGGTGGCCTCGGTGAATGGCCCCGAGTCAGAGCTAGAAGTTGTCTTCCTTCTGCAGACACCACACAATCTTCCAATTTGTTTCTATGGTAATTTAATCAAGCAGTCTTAATGATCAAAATTTGGGTGTAGAAGAACTGCAGTGATGGTAAAACATTATGAAAGGCTGTATTTTTACCTCCAGCTTAAAGCATTAGTGGGTGGGAACTAGAAATGAGGACATATGGGACTAAGAATTTTGTGACCCTCTCGGTGTCCATCTGTTCATCCTTCCTTCAGGGTTAACGCTCTAGGTGGAGAAATTTGCTGTTCAGTCCTTTCTCCCCCCTCATGCTGCACAGAAAAAGGAGCACCGCTTTTCTTTCATGGTAAAGGAATCACAAAATGAAAAATTGAAGATACATTTAAAAGAAAGCTCTGTAATAGTCTGGTGCTGTGCGTTTGCCTGCGTCTGTATGCATCTACATTTTTTTTATTGCATTAAAATATGAACTAGTGGATAGTTTTTAATGCAACATAAAATTATTATTGGATGGACTTGAACCTAGCCAGCACTAAAATGGCTATAACTTGGTTAAATGAACTAATATTGAGCTTCAATTTGGTGTAGAAGTAGCTGAGCATTATCCCCAAGACATACCCTGAGCTCTGCATGTGTAATATTTTATCTTAAAATGTTAGCATCAACTGTGTCAGCAAAATATCTTGAACCACCAGACAGATTTTAATTAAACTTTCAGAGAGTCGCTGAATGTACATCCCAAGTGATTAACTTTTGGAGTCAATTCAAGATGGCCACAGTAGCTTATTCACATTTACAATACAATGGCTACAACTTACTAAATGTTACAGATTTTGAGCTGAAATTTGATGTAGTAGTAGCTGAGAGTCATCCTCAACACATTTTTCAAGCGCTAACAGATTACATGCACTGTCACAATGTCGCATGAGGATGTGCATGAGATTTTTAAGGTTTAACTAAAATGCCCTTAATTTGAGATATGGATTAATTTGTTTGGCCTTTCAATCTTGTAATTTTTTTTTTTTGTGTGTAAAGTTTTGCCTCGTGAGAAACGTTTTTTCATTGATATTAGTAGAGATTGTTGTTTAAATTAAAGAAAATCAATT
>JAVCKU010000037.1:8649570-8668500 GCA_032273985.1 Hypsolebias coamazonicus | reverse complement strand
AATATTGACATTTGCCATCTCCACATCATTGCATTCAGTTTTTATTCACAATTTGTTTAGTGTCCCAACTTTTTTTTTTAACACACACACACACACACACACGCACACACGCACACACACACACACACACACACACACACACACACACACGGTTTATATGTGTGTGTGTACTCTTTTGTATTTATTTATTTGTTAATTGTTAGGCTTCTTGATCTGGGACCTGTGTCTGAATTTCACATCTCAAACATGCAAATGTGAGCTGGTATGACAATAAAAAAATCCTTGAATGTTGCCACGCCGCCCAGGCGAAATGCTGCTGATTTGACCATTCAAGAGCATTTATTAAAGAAAAGTTCAACTGAGACACACCTTTACTACAATGTTGAGCAAACAAACAATTGTTTTTAAATGTTAATCTAGTTAAATTCTTGTTAAAGTCCTCCCGTGCACGCTCCAGTGGCCACCACTTGGCAGCCAATTGATTTTTAGCACAACACCGGCCCATGTTTCTGAGTGATCAGCTGTGACCATAATAGATGTGACTTATACGGTGGTGCAATGTGTACAGCAACAAGCACAGTATATTTGTGCTCAAAAATATCAAATTATGTAAAGATCACAAAAAAATGATGTTTAAAATAAAATTTCCCCCATTTGACCAACCTTGGGTCATAATATTAAAAGCAGAATTACGGTATCTAAATTTCACAGCTATCTACTAAATGTGTTAAATTAATTTTATATATGAATGTTTCTGTTCAGTCCCCTGAGATTATTTCTGCTGTGACTTGACGCTATATAAATAAATTGAACTGAAATGAAAACATTGTGAAAATACAATTCTGTACATGCCTCGCGTTGTTTAGATAAATTCACGTAAAAACAACAACTCACCTGCCTTCCTGGAAAAAATGTTGACAGGCGGACCACTACTTGGTGGAGCAGTGGGCCCTCCAGGACCAGGCATCTTAGGAAAACCAGTTGGAGGTGGAGGAGGGGGCTTACTCTACAGAACAGAGAAGACAAAGCCATCAGGACTGGTTAATTTGCAATGTTTTCAGACTTTTTTTTTTTTTTTGATGACTTGAAAAATACAAGACATTTATACAAAAAACAACAAAAATATACTGACCTCCTCTTCAGGTTCGTTCAAGTCAACCCATCTGTTCTTCTTTTCATCCCACACAATCTAACAAAGATTTCAAAAGTTTCAACTAAAAGCACACACTGAAAACAAAACATGTGCCATGCAAAGTGGTGTGAAAATAATAAATGTAGATAAAGCGGCTTACAGAGGGATTTTTGTCGTCTGGCAAGTGAGCCTCATTTTTCCTCTTTCCAAAGGGCCAAAATAACCAGCTTTTCTGTGAGCAAAAGAAAAACTGCATTAAACACTGAGTTTAAAGACTAAGATCCAACATGTAAAAAGTGAACCTTTTCAGGTGAGTCTTTCTTGGCTTTCTTGGTCTCTTCTTTACGTGGCTGTTCAGGAATCGAGGGAGGCGGCGGGGACACCTGTTTCACAGCAGAGTTGCTTCGCTCTCTTCCACCAGAGTGAGTTGACGACTCTGATGCTCTGCGAGAACTGCGTCCCGATGCCTGCACGACAGAAAATACTGATAAAAATACAAGAAAAATGCAGCTTAGTGATGCAGCCAGCCCTCTGTGTTAATCATAGATCCTCATTTCAAAGCTCAGCTGTGTAGGCCTTTCTGTGTGGACTTATTTTTGTGCCTGTGTGGGTTTTTCCTAAATACCTGAGTTAAAAAAAACATTCAAGCTAATTTAAATGGTGTTCTAAATAGGAGTGTGTGCTTATATGGCTGTTTGGTTCGAGTCTGTGAAAACTCTGATATGTGGGGAGTAGAGACACAAGCCTCTTGAGCCTCACTTTTTTTTGGTTTACATACTTCACTCTGAACAAAGTAAAACTAGCAAAAGCCTGATGTGTACTGGACTTATCCCATCCAAAAGATTTAGATCCTGTTCATATCTGGTACTAAAATCCATCCTTAGCCATCGAATTGCATTCAGCAAGAAATACAAGTGTATACAACCTCAATTTGCATTAAAATGTTTTCACTCAAACTCCTTTAAAAGGTGATCCAGACGCTTTAATCTGCATATGTTTGGTGTTCTGAGCACAATCTGGTCTGAGCCCTCCTGTACGAACACTCACTGAACTGAACAGAAGTAGCAGTGTTATAATCAGAACATCTTGGAACAAAACAAATACGTCTGCTTAGCTGCCAGACAATTAAAGACAATTAAATTTGGAAAATACTAAAGATATAAATTACACAAGTTTAAATGAACATTTTATCAGAATCCTATTCAATAACATGACAGTTTTATCAGGATTTTTTAAATTACCGTATTTTTCAGACTATAAGACGCACTTAAATCCTTTGTCTCAAAAATCAACAGTGAGCCTTATAATCAGGTGAGTCTTATGTATTAACTCTGGTTGTGCTTACTGACCTCAAACTGATTTTATGTGGTTATTGTGAATGATTTGAATAAAGTTTGACTTATCTGACTGTTTTGTCTCGCTTAACGCGCCTTATAATCCGGTGCGCCTTATAGTCTATAAATATGGTAGAGTGGATTACAGGAAACAATGTAGTGAGTTACCGGTACTCGTTAGTTTTGTTTTAAAAGCTGGTTGAACCTGCTGTGGTCATTGTAAGCTATAATGTGCTGTGTCAATTACAGAACAACAGTCTGACTAGGATTAGGTTGCATTCCTTAGATAAATAACGTTATTAATGCATTTTTATGTACATGAATGTTTTTGTGCTCTGAAATAAATTCTGTTGTGACTTGGAGCTATATAAATAAAATGAACTGAATTATATTTATTAAATTGAACAGTGCAGTTACATTTAGTGAAATTGTGTAAAACAACTAATGGACATAGTTTCACGTTGAACTCAGTCTTTGCTCTGACACAAGGCATGGTGAAGTCATTAATCATTGAATTACAGTTCTCCCATATTGTATCTGTTATGCAATTAAAATCATTAAGAATTAACACCACAAATATGCCACTCAAGCAGCTCTGAAATGTGGTAATGTCAAAAGAATAATATATTTTAAATGTCTGAATATTTTGTAAGTTTTAAAGACTCATCACATGCTTGCAGAAATTGACATCTAATTGCAAAAACAGTTTGGGGTTCACAACACTCGCCAAGTGTGCACATCCTTAATCAGAGCTGTCCATTTGCAATCAAATCACCCAAACCAAATACTGTATATATTTCCAGGTATGAACTGGACCTTAGAGGTCATTCTTCTACTGCCAAACAGCGGGACTACCTTAGATGTAATGCACATGTGTCAACATTTCAGAGCTCTTTTAATGAGCAGATAGTTTTAATGTTTTGGCTTATATGTGTACTGTACTGGTGGAACACACAAACATACCATATGCATTGAAGACTGTGAAATTGTTCGAGTTCTGCCAGGAGCCTGCGGTACCAAAAAGACAGCAGAGTAAGCATTTTCTGTGCCATGCTCTTACACAGAAGGATGTGTATCATAATTTTTTTTTTAAAGTGTCAACTACTGACCATGTTAGCCATATGGTCATACAAGTCCATCTGAGGTGTGAAGGAGCTCCTGGGTGGGGACGTTGAGATTTGATGAGGGTTGTGTATCTCTGAAGGGGCCAGGGAAGGCTGCTCCATAGGTGGCATGTGGCTAGGAGAAGGTGGCATGTGCTGTGGTATTTGTAACGGTAGGGGAATCATCTGTATAGGTGAATGTGGCACCTGTGAAGGAAATGTGTGTGGCGACATTTGTCCCTCTTGTGAAGGAAAATGTGGGTGATGGGCTCCTGGATAGACCTGCTCAGATTGAGGTTGGAAGGGGGGAGGGGCAACGCCTTGATCTTGCGGATGAAATCCTGACATAGGGACCTGGCCTGGTGGTCCACTAAGAGGTCCGGGGTAGACCTGTGGCACATCATTACAGAGTAAAGGCTGAGGAGGAGCCATTTTGTCTTGAAGAATTGAAGTGGGAGCTGAAAAAAAGGTAAAAGAGAATAAGAATATTTTGCAGCACATAGAGACATAAAGAGACAAAAGTTTAAACAAAAACACATCCATGCACACCTGGGGGCATTAACTGCACTCCTTGTGGTGGAGGCCCTGGCAGTAAGGAACTCATAAGAGGGTTATTAGGAGCATGGCCGTCCACTTCCCCCGGCACGCTGTAAGGTTCAGATGGAGTCTGTTGGTCCAAGTCAGAACATTCGCTGCTGCCGTCAAACTGTGCGGGTGTCGATCGGTCCACATTGTAAGTGATAAGTCCAGTCTTTAAAAAGACAGAAGAAAACAAACATTAACTAAATGTTCACCTGACAGCTACTGAAAAAGTAGCATTTCTAAATTAAATGGGCTTAATCTAAGAATTCCATAGTTATATTATTCCCACTCGTCACAAATAGCAAGAATTTTGACTAAGACTTGTAGAAGCAATTTAAAAAAAACAAAACCTTGTTTCCCCCCTCACCCTTATCTGTCCATCCAACTGTCGGAGGCGAATCAACCATTCAGGCTCAATAAACAACTCCTGCTCAGGTTTTTCCTTCAGTTGTGGATCAAAGAACCGAAGTTTTTCTGACATCTGGAGGCATCAGAAGAGAAATACGTCAAATGTTTGAAACAAGGAACGCATGAGAAGTTTCCAGTAGGAACCAAAACAAACCTGAATAACTTGGCTGATGAACACAGGAGAGTAGTACGAGGGATGCACAAGGACAGACTTTGAGATGACTTCACAATAATGAAAGGCCTGGGCACACAGGCCTGCCTCAGCCAACCGGCATGCATAGATTAATTTGAACACCTGGTGGAAGAAAGAATAAATTATTTCTCAGGAATATTCCAAGAGTAGACAACAATGTAATAATGTAAAGCTGGGACAATGCAAGCAATACTGTTTTTTTCAATAGATTAATTAGTTTAACTAAGGTTCTTGGGTGTGCTCTTTTGGTTTTAACTAAATTTAAACATAACACTAATAGAAGTTACCTGGAAGTTAGGCAGTGAACATGGCTGGGAGCCCAGAGACTGAGCATACTCATAGGCCTCTGTCCTCTGAATTGCTTCATTAGTAGCAAATTGAATAAAGGGCAAACTGAGGTGAAGACACAAAGATTAAATGACTTGTGGGTTGTTTTCTCCATACTTTCGGACAATCTTCATGAAAATTAATTAAAGCTTTGAGTGGGATTTTACTGGGTTTACCTGTGGTTTGAGCCAATCAAAACCATCTTGGTGCTCTTCTTTGTGAAAACTCCCAGTCCAATTTGGGCCATAAGGTAGCAGAAGTGCGCAGCATCCGTCAGCCCCTTAGAAGCTGTAAAAACAAACCAAAATAAAAAGGTTATGAAATGAAGTAGCTGTAAGTAAGAATATAAATGCTGTTAATTTAAGTGCTGTTGGATTTCTAAAACCTTCTCACCAAGAGTGTCACCCATGGTGGTGATTGTGCGAGTATCCAGGTTCAGATTGTGAGTGAGGTTAGACAAGACCATGGCCAGATGAGGACGCCAGTCCCCCCACTTCTCTTCTCCACAGCACTGCATGGATTCAGTAAATTTAATAACTGAGATAGCTCTACAGATGTGTAGATCTGCACACTATGACTGTTAAAATGCTGTTACAGGAAACCAGTTTTAACAAAAAACTTACAGTGGCTGATGCAGGCATCCTTCCAGACATCAACTGGTACATTGTCTGGAGAGGATCATTCATAGGCAAACTATTGGCAAATCTAAACAAAACACAAAATAGAATAAAAATAAAATATAGTTTTAAATGTACATATATACAATTTTACAAAAATTATAATAATCAAAGGTATTTACCTTGTCATGACACGTGCATGCGTCCTGTTGTCCATCTTACTGGCTAGCAACAGGGCATGACCCCAGAGACCTCCTTTCATGGCTGCTTCCAGTGCATCCTTTTCCAAAGACCAGACAGGTTAAAATATTTTTCAATGCAAAAAAAGAATGACTGATATACAGTTAACATGCATCTTTCTTACTTTTTTGCGGCCAAACAGCAACAGCTCCCTGAAACGTTCGGTTTCCTTTCCAACGTTTTCAGGGACAATCATAAAAGTGTCAGACAGAAGCGACAGCGGTCCGGCTCCAGGCTCCTCTTCAGCTCGTGCAAGAGGTTCATTGTTAAAATCGATCAAGTTGGCTTCATTGGGACTCTTGCCTGGAAGCCAGACTGAGCGATGCTCTTTCAACAAAAGGTCAGCAATGTCTGTTCCAACAACAGTCTACAGAAACGTAGAAAAAAAATTATAACAACCCACAATAAGAATGTTTTTTTTTTTTTTATTGTTTTTATTAAAATTATTTGCCATTACATCTGCATAGACTTACCCCATTCTGTCTGCAGAGCAGCACAATGAAGTCCCAGAGCAGGCGGGCAGAATCTCTGTCCAACAAGTTGTTGTCACGAGAACACTCCAGCGCTTTGTTTTGAGAAAACTTTATGACATCCACCTTATGGGTCTCCTCCCTGATGACAGTGCATATTAGGATAACAAGCACCAATCTAATCTTTGGATTTAATAGTTTAGCATCAAGAAACTTAAAAGCACTAAACAGATATTTTCTGGATCCATTTTAATGCTGTTGCTACTTTCTTAGGAAAACCAACAGTTATGGTTATTTTAGTGATTGCACATTAGCATTCTATTGTATTGCACAATTATTTTTTTCTGACTGTCCCATTATGTTACATTTGCACTACATTATATGATTTAATTGTAATAACCAATCTTTTCAGCTGGTATTTTTTTTAAAGTTATAGTTAGTAAAGTGTGATAAAGTTGGTGAAATATACTCACTTAATAAGGGGTCCAGGGAAAACTCGCAGTTCAGCCTGATCTGTGGTGTCCTGCAGCATAGTCTGAAAATACAACCATGAAACATTAAAAGTTTCTATATTCAGAACAAACTTGCTACATAAAAGTGAGATACCACCATTACATCCCAAGTTAAAGTATTACAGGCGTTCCACACAAAACACGTACCTAAAATCAATTTTGTGTCTAGTTTAAAATCTTTCTATAAAACAATGAATAGCTATCTATAATACGGTGTGATCTTTTAAAAAGTACCTCCATATTGTGGATATCGACAAGAGCAGGTTGTCCAGCTGAGGGGAGATTGGGCAGGACTTGAATCAGATGACCACCAGGTCCAAATCGGGCACAGCGGTGGGGTATGGTGAACTTCTCTGGGGTCGCAGGACGAGGGGGAGCTGTAGGCAAGATAACTTTCATAAAATAAGTACCTGAACTTGTACAAAAAAAAAGGTTAGCATTTAGAAATGTATAACCCCTAAAAGGTTACCGGTAAGTGGTAATTGTGTACTTACGTTGCTCAGGAGCAACCCAGTTACTGTCTGAAGTGTATTCTGAAATATATGGGTACTGGCTGTAGTTTTGTGAGGCATCGGTTTGATTTGGATATTGCCCATAAGAGTAGTCCACAGCCAGAGTGGATGATGTGGTGTCATAAGCTGCTGATACCAAGTCAGGTTGGCTCCTGTACACCTGGCTCTGAAAAATGAAAATAATTAAATAAAAAGAAAATCACAAGTTACATTTATAGCGAGTTTTGTCGTGAAGTTATTCAAGTTATTGACCATTTAAAACAATAATTTCAGCTAGCTTGATATATCTGTGGGTAACAGACCAATAAAAGCTGATGTAAAAAGTATGTGCAATGTTTCTGGCATGCAAAGAGTTCCATAAAAGTAGTAATATTGACTGGAATACCTTCAAAAAGACTATCTGTACATCTCTGTGCACTACCTGAGCATGCTAATTAGAATCACTCGGCTTTTAAGATGACTACATGAAGACAATTTACCTGTTGCGATCGTGAGCTGAAGCTGCTCCGTCTGCTGTGCTGACTGTGGGAGCTGTGCACACTGTGTGCAGACCTCTCGCTGTGTACACTGCGTCGATCAAAATCATCGCCATACGGGTCTCTACGTTGGTTTTCATCATCAAAACTGGTATCATAACCAGGATAGTACCGCCACTGATCATCATATCCCTCCTTCCTACGAGCAAGACCACATTTGTGAATAAAACAGCAGTAACTAGGACTCACTTTAACAGTACAAACAGCTACAGTTCTTTACACAAATATTATCAACAGAAAATGTATGTATAAAACATTTAATGATTTTTTATTTTTTTACATAAAATATGTCAAATTTTTTTGTTTGAGAAATTCTCTCATTCTCTGGCGTTTACTCAAAAGAACCACTCTCACGGCTGGTAAAGATTTATATCTGGCAAGGTCAGATTTCAGGACAGGTTTAATGTGTACCTGGCAGGATACATTTGCTGATTATAGTAGTTGTTTCTGTACGCTTCGTTGTAATATGACCAATACGAATGATCGTAGTATCCTCTGTATCGTGGGTCGTAATGTCCATAATTGTAGCCTTTAAAAAAAAAATTAAGAGAATTAAGATGATTCACAGTTAATAAAACAATATATAAAGCATTTCAGCACCTTATCTAGCAACACCTGCAAGCAAAACATTCAGATTAAAAATATCCAAGAAAATATTTGTAGGTTTTAGTTTTGCAGCTCATACCTCCATAATCATAATGCTTGGGATATTCTGCATAATAATCACTGTAGGCACTTTGGTTTGCTCGTTGGTAATCATCAGGATAGCCTTGCCTTTGGGGAAAATACAAAGTGATATTTTTCAAGTCAAAAAACAAAACATATTTAAAGTCATACCTCGTATTTGTTTAAAATGTCTTCTTTTTTTTTCTTCCATTTTGATAATTACTTAAGGCCCAGTAACACAGAGGATAAAATTTTCTTCAACAAACAAAACAAAAAAACAAACAAACAAAAAAAAAAAAGAAAGCAATACGCTCAGATCATTCCAGCATAAATGCAAACACAATTGTATCAGAAAAAGGTGGCCTTTAACATAAAATTCAAAGCAGCATCTTTCAGTGGGTTCTGAACAGGTTTAATGTAGTTTTTAAAATAACTTTATCTAGAAATATAACTATTTTGTCTTATTTTTCCAGTCTCCTATTTTGTTCTGTGACTGACCAGCAGCTTTGTAACATTAGTGTACCGGTAAGCATTCTCAGCAAGAGGATTCGTTGCC
This sequence comes from Hypsolebias coamazonicus, assembly GCA_032273985.1. Classification (NCBI taxonomy): domain Eukaryota; kingdom Metazoa; phylum Chordata; class Actinopteri; order Cyprinodontiformes; family Rivulidae; genus Hypsolebias; species Hypsolebias coamazonicus. The sequence goes on along the minus strand of JAVCKU010000037.1, from coordinate 8,659,312 downwards.
TATCAACCAACAAAGGTCAGGTCTGGCTCTTCCTGTAATCCATGACCACTTCCTTGATTTTCCTGGTGTTGAGTGACAGGTTGTTCCTGGCAAACCCCTTTGCCAACCATTGCACCTCATCCCTATATTCCGACCCAGTTATAAGTTCCGCCAAGGTGGTGTTCTCTGCAAATTTGATGATGGTGTGGTGAGAGGGAATGCAGTTGTGGGTATAGACGGAGAAAAGGAGTGGGTTCAGCTGGCTCAATGGTAAGATGGAGGTAGTTCTTGATATGCTGTGCCAACAGCCTCTCAAAACATTTGGCGACAACCAGTGTTAACATGATTGGCTTGAAGTCATTGAGGAAGATGATGGTTGAGCTTGTAGGGATGGGTATTACAGTGGCTGGCTTGAGGCAGGGTGGAACAGAGGCCTGTACCAGGGAGAGATTGAAGATCTTAGTAAAGGCCCCTGAGAGCTCAAAGGCACAAGCCTTCAATACACTGGCAGGAATTCCATCAGGCCCTGTAGCCTTCATCAAGTTCAAGACTTGAACACGGATCTCACTTAATATTCCTGGATAGTGACAGGACTCATGGAATGTGGGGGCAGTGTGGCTGTATGAGGAGCAGTTGTCTCGAAAAAGACATGGTTCAATTCCTCGGCCAGTGAGGCATTGACACCATCAGTCACAGAGGAGTTGTAATTGGTGAGCCATTCTAGGTCTTGCCACACCTGACGTGGATTGATGCCAGCCAGGCGATCTTCCAACGTCCTTCTGTAGGCCACCTTGGCATCTTTAATTCCTCTCTTCAGGTCTGCTCTGGCCACACAGTACTGGGCCTGGTCACCCAATCTGAAGGTGGTATTATGGCCTTTCAGGAGGGCCTGGACCTCGCTGGTCATCCAGGGCTTGCAGTTTGGATCAATCCGGATGTTCTTGATGACCGCAGCCCTGTCCGTACAGATTCTGACATAGGTTAGAGTGGGCTCAATGAAACCTGAGAGGTCCTCCTGCTCGAATGTGCTCCAATCTGTGTTTGCAAAGCAGTTCTGCAGCTGAAAGAGAGAAGCCTCTGGCCAGGTTTTAAAACATTTTGTGATCTGCCTGATTTTCCTTATGAGTGGAGTATATGCAGAGATGAGGAGCAAAGAAAGACAGACAGAGCGACATGTGGAAGGGGGATGCTCGGCATTCCCGCATTTGCTTGCGTTTCCAGCGCCGTCTCCGCAGACCGATAATCTAAGTAGAGTCAGGTAATCTGGCTATGTAGTGATACTTTGTTCAATGAAAGTCCTCCGCAATTGGCGACTGACAGTGGAAGCCTACATTTAGAAGCTCCATGTAACTATAAACATTATTAACCTTTATTTAACCAGGCAAACCCCACTGAGATCACAGATCTCTTTTGAAAAGGAGGCCTGGGCCTGAAGGCAGCCTGACATGCATGTTATTGTTCTGTGGGAGGAAACTGGAGTACCCGGCAAAAACCCACGCAAGCACGAGAAGAACATGCAAACTCCACACAGAAAGACCCTAGGTCTAACTGGGGATTGAACCCAGGACCTTCTTGCTGTGAGGCAACAGTGCTAACCACTGAGCCATCATGCTGCCAACATGTTTTGCATGACACCACAATTACAAGTTAAATAAATGAATAAAATTTCCTTGTAAATAATTTGAGTTTAGTTTCTCACAATATAAACAAATGTTTTTCTCCCTTCAGAGGTATCTTGAATGCAGCATAACTTGGCCGCAAAAGACCAAATTGTGTTACAGTTTTTGTACAATTGCATGTAAAATCATTGCCAAAAAAAAAAAGCTACAGTTGCTTGTAAATCACTAAATAGTGCAGCAATTGCTTCTGTCTGATAATTGAGTCTCCAAGGGAAATATTTTGCTTAAAGCATAGATTACTATCGGGTGTTTGTCCAAAAATGGCTACATTTGTCACTAAGCAATTGAAACAGTCAGTAAGGTCAGAAAAGTCCCCAGAAATACACTTAATTTGCTAGTTGACCAAAAGGGTTTTTTTTTTCATTGTTGTGAGTCATGTACTTATACATAAATTTAAAAAATCCAATGACTAAAGCTACGAATTGATTGATCAAGTACAAAATTTCTCAAAGTAAGGATACGAAAGTTTTACTAACCTTGATGAGGGTCTGTCAGAGTACTGACTAGCCCTTGAGCTGGGCCGATCTGTTTGTGGTTCTCTGTATTGATAGTTAGGATCACGGTAACCTGGGTTCTGTCCTTCATATCTGCCATACCAGGGATCTGCTCTGCCCCGGTATGAACCATCCTGGGGAGAGGGGTTATAAACGTTCATATATTAAAAGAACCCACAACAATTTGTTATAAATGGTTTTCCAAGCACAACTGTGGACAGCATAACATTACCACAAAATGTCAAAAGGGTATTCACAAGGTAACAAAAATAAAAAAAAATGTACAGAAAAAATTAACACCTACTTGATAATATGGCTGTGCTCTGGGATCTCTAGATGGAGGTGGGTATTGGCCTGGAGGATATGGTGCTCTGTTATCTGCATATTCTCCATAGTTACCATAATAACCACCATACATCTGTCCTGCCTCAGGAGGAGGAGGAGGAGGTCCATAGCCACCTTGATGGCTACCTGCTGTTGAAGGTGGTCGTGGTGGCTCTGCTGAAGCTGGGTGGGAAGCCTGTGAAGGTGCTGGCCCTTGTGGCCCAGGAGAGTAAACAGATATAGGAGCACTCCCTGCAGTAGATCCTTGTGCTGAAGTTGAACTTTGACCAGGGGGAGGTTGTGCTCCACTCACAGGAACAGAATGAGCATCTTTTTGTCCTATCTGTGAAGTCTGAGAATCTGATGTCTGAGAAGATTCATTTTGAGTTTGCTGCATGTTAGCGTTTGCTAGTGGTACCTGTGGGGTAGATAATGAAGCTGTGATTTGGGCAGAGGCATTTCCTCTCCCTTTTGCCCCCTGCTGAGCATCTTTGGTGACCTGCAGGTAAAATCCATTACTAGACGGAGGCATTTCATGTAGAGAAGGAGGTTGGTCAGAAGCTTGGACATGGGCATGCGATTGGTGCATAGAAAAATCAAGTAGTTCAAAATTGGATGCTTGATTATAATTAGAGACAGAAGCAGTCACAAGAGAAGAAGACAGTGAATTAACATGAACAGTAGAATGGTTGTCTCCACTCAATGATTGGCTTCTTGAAAGAGGAGGATGAACTGGTTGGGACTGCAGTGGAGCAGCAATTTCTGATATTGCCTCAGTCATTTTGTCTCGTGTCAAATTAAGTGGACCCTGATTAGAAGCTGATGGACAGAAAGTCGTGGGTCCGGAAGAAAAGAGTGGATTTTCTTTAGAAGGTAGAAACAGTGGTTGGGTGCAACTAGCACCCTGCCCTTGAGCAAGTGATCTCTCAGGTAGGGTAGTTTCCACATGACTACTCAGGGTGGATGATTGAGCCAGGGCACTGGGGGGAATCATATAATTGGAGACAGGTGGGGCAATTAAAACAGGCTGATGAAATGAGCCAGATACGAGGAGAGAAGTACAGCCCAGGTTGCCTTGAGAGTCAGTTGGCTCTGAATCACTCACCTTTGGTGGGTTTTCTAAGTTCTCCAAGTGTTGGTGACAAGTTGGCTGGATTCTCTGTAAAGGCTGCAGGTCCAGTGGACCATCTTCTGGTGGCTGGATGACATCAGCACTGGGTTCTCGTAAAGGAGCTAGAACTGTTGGGGCAGCAGGAGCAAGAAGGATGTTAGCACCCAAATTTGTAGGATCATTTTGAGCCCACAAAGTAGTAGCAGGACTTTCACATGGACGATTGGCCCCAAAAGCACGAGATGAGGGCCGAGAATGAACCACTGGATGTATCACATGTGGTATTCCACCTGCTGCAGTAGCCGCAGGTGGGGGGCATCCTGGACTATAAATATTTTCCATATTATCTGGTGGCTGCTCTAAGTTGCCAGATGTGTCAGTGCCTCCTTCAGCCACCATTTTAGCCCTATCCACCTCAGATGGGCGTACCCCTACTCCATGTGAGCGCACAGGTTCAAAGGAGCTATTAGCACTTGCTTGAAAAATACCAGTTGGTTTTGGAGGGCTAGGTGTTGGATGCCACATCTGTTCCAGGGAACTCTGTTGCCTGCCTGCATCTCCAGCTGGAGAAGTATCAATCTGCTCAAAGTAGCCCCCAGTAGCAGCAGATGGGTTAGCATTATCAGCAAGACGTGGGCTTTCCTGCTGAATAAAGGTGCCTTCAACTCCTTTCTGTCGGCGAGTGCCAGTCCCACTTCCATGGCTCAGATTGCTATAATTGGATGACACACTAGCAGATCTCATTGGTCGTGGAACTGAATCTGGAGTTTCCAGGTTTGGCCCAGTCTCAAACTGGTCCACTCCATGTGGTGCAGTGGCAGCAGTAATGTTGTAGATCTCACTAGGTACCGGTAATACTTCTTGATTTGGGACGCACTCCAGATTTTCTACATGGTCTAACGGAGTATCAGGAGGCTTCTGAGGATTTCCCTGTGAACTGCTTTCATTCATATAGGGAAGGTGTGAATTATCTTGAACAGAGACTCCTTGGTAATTCAAGGAAGCATCTGCATGGCCACTGTCCATTTGTGGATTGCCATGAGGCTGAAAAAAACCAGAAACTCCATTTAATGCCTTATTTTTTTCATCAGAGAGTGTTTCCTCATTTTCCACATCACTGTCTTTGAAAAACATTGAGAGTGTACCAGACTCCTGAGCGCATAGATCTGAGGCAGAATCAGAAGTAGGCCCATGTCTGGTAGTTGGTCTATGCCCAGTGTTAGGCCCATGCCCAGTGTTAGACACGTGTTGATATCCGGCAGAGTCTGCAACAGGTTGAGAAAGGCTCGGACCAATTGCCATTTGGTGATAGCCTGAGTCCTGTGGAGATTGGTTAAACCAAAAATCCTGGAGCTCAGAGCTTTGATTAAAGTAACTCTGAAATTGTGATTTTTGTTGCTGGGGTCTATTTGGATCATGCCATGGGGAAATATTAGATGTTGCAGGGTTTTGAGGGGGAAGGCAGGCTTGACTGTGTGGGTGTCCAGGTTGAGCTGGAGGTGTAGGGGGTGACTGGCTGTGGGAAGGATACGTCTGAGTCTGTGGAGTGACATTTAAAGAATGCAATGGAGGATCACTAGTTGGCTGGAAATAGTTTTGAACTGATGGAGGGCGACTTCCATGATCAGGGACCCACTGGGCAGACGAGGAAGTGGGGGTGGGTGGCTGAAAGGGTGGAGGATGAAGAGCAGGCTGTCCTTGAAATTCCTGATTAAAAGGTGTCTCATTAGGTGTTGGTGCGATATGTGGCAATTCTGTGGAAGTGGTTGGTGTCTGATATTTTGAATTAAAATAATCTTGTTCACTATTAGAAGATGCACATCCTGTGAAACTTGGTGCTGGGAAAACACCAGGAGATGCTGAACTATGAGGGTTAAATAAAGTGACCCCTGGCATAGAGGATGGTGGGTGACAAGTTGGTGCAGCTGGAATATTTTCTAGTGTTGACGGTTGTGGAGGTAAGCCAGGACCAAGCTGAGAGTAGATGGTGCTAGGTGGGGTTTGCATTTGAGGAGGGTTACTGTTTGGTATTGTTGGAAGTCCACCTGCAGCTATAGGGGGCTGAGCTCTGCCAAAAGCAAAAGGATCAGTCATGGGTTGGGTAGGTGGAGGCATTGTGGTAGTCGCTGCTATTCCTTGCTTCTGAGGCCTGGTCCTGCGGAACATATTGGGTCCAGAAGGAGGTGGCCCAGTGGATCCTGGAGGTCCAGCCCAAGGAGGGGGTTGCATATCTACAGAGCCGACAGGTCCGAAGACCAGGTCACTCTTAAGAACGTCACTGAAGAGACCGAAGTCAGATGTAGCTGGATAAAGAAAAAGCAAGAGGGAGTGGTTCACAAAAGCTACATGTATCCTTTTAATGAACTTTACCACACCTTTATTTGTGTAAAAAGAACAACGTGGCAACTTTTATATCAGCTCTAAAATGACACTGCATTTAGTACAAACCAAAAGCCTAAACATACCTTACTATCCAAAAATTGTTAGATACAACTAAACTTTTGACTGCTACTGTGCAAATTACTACACCTCAAGGGACAAAATTAATACATTTTAATTGAAAGCAATTATATTCACATAATGTGGCCTGAGTCAAATAAGTTGCATGACATCTGTGACTTGCGCTGCATAAACTCCAGAAGTTTGATCGTTTGAACGCATTTGTCAGTCTGCAACGTTTCTGTGACAAAACAAATCACAATGTAAGAACATTTCTTTTTTTTGTTTGTTTTATTCCAAAATCTACTTGCACCATCTTTTTCACCATTGTACTTCAAATTATCTGTAATCTCAAGTTGTGTTCTATTTATTTCCAAACCCTTATGTACACTTAAAAGTTGTATATATTTTAAATATAAATACAGTAGTAGTAATATAATTTAGAGACATTTTAAAGGACTTGGAAACAACAAACAATATGAACAGTGTTATATTCTGATATCAAAGGTTTCTCTAGTTCTCATGCAGTTCAGCTCTTTCTGTAGTTAACTTTATATTTATGATATTCATACACTTATTTTGTGTTTTATTGCATGGCTGTGTCATTACTGCTGATCAGAAAGCTGCATACATTTTGGCAGAAGAGATTTTAAATCTCATGCATTTTACTTTTCTTGTTCACTATTTTTTTTAGTTATCTTAAAAAATAATAATAATAATGAAGTAGTCCAATTTCACATCCCTCACCCAGGACCAAAACAATATAAACCTAGATCATAATCATTTTTAAAAGATGAACACGTTTACTCTGAAGATTAGCTGACTTTAGGTATAAATTGCAGGCAAATATTTTTATGTTTTCTTTTTCAAGTAACTCTGGTGTCAACCACACAAACAAAATTAATTTCAGTGGGCATAAAAAGCACCTGTTCTTAATTTTTTATATTTTTTTAGTCCTTTGTAAGATGTCATCTTTAATCTGTTCATGCCTACACACACCACAAAGCGGAACAGTGTCCCTGCTGTTATGCAATCATCAAACTTTACAACAGCAAAACTTAGACATGCAAGATGTTTGATTTTTTGACTTATGCAATTTTCTAGCTGAAATCTCCACATGTGATTTGCAAATTTAGAGGACCTATGAGAATCTGAAGAGCTAAAGCGGGCAGGATCAATGTGATCCGAGATCTTTCCAGCGAACCGGTTATAAATTTATCAGAAGAAGTTTCAACTTGATAAGCTAACGACAGCTGTGTATCTCCATTACAACTTGTTAAAAAGTCATGAAAAGTTCTATGTAAACTGGCGACTTTTCACTAATATCTGAAAGTTATTGTGCAACTTCTTCCGACCGTGTTTGGTCTGATTCGTCATGAAGTTACTGTTACACATTAAGCTGCCTAAAAAGACAAGAGTCCAGAGAGCTTTGCTCGACAGCTAACGGGTTGCGGTACATGTCATCTGCTATCGTAAGTTTCAAGATCTTACGTGGAGTTAAGTGAGATAAGCAATGTATTGTCGTTTTCGTATCAACTTCACAGTCACAAGAACACACTGAAAGTTACACGTCGCTTGCCTCTCGATGAGCGTAGTTTAACAGGTTCATTGCCTGGTCAGCTAGCCTTAGCATCACTGCTTAGTTAGCACAACTGCTAACTAGCCTAAAAGCTAAACACACCATAACAGTTTTATCCCGTTTAAGGACACACTATTTAAATGTACAGAGTGATGTGTTGGTATTTATGTTGTATATTTATGCTTACCCGATGTTGGAAATGTGTAGATACAAATAAATTCTTACAAATGTCTAGGGCAGTGAGCCTGACACACCGCCACCATCTTCAATTGACACATCCTACTAGGCTACGTGTACAAGCACCGTCACGGCCCAAACAATGGTTACGTCAAAAAGGGGTGGAGCTTAATAAAAGTCTTCAAATTGTAATTAAATCAATTGTCAATTTAAAAACGAACAAACAAGTTCATTTGGAACGCAATAAACATCAACAAGTTGTATGTAGGACCCAAATGTAAGTTAAATTTAAATACACCTTATAAAACAGAAAAAACTGGCTAAAAGTATTTCAGTTTTAAGTCTCATTTTTCCATGATATTACAAAAAAGGAGGCCTACAGAATAGATTAATAGTATACTATTACTATTCCAAGCATCTATCTGGATACACAGTACAGTATCTATATAAAAGAGCAACAGAATGTGTTCATTGCACTTCAATCCACTTAGGGGCACTACAACATTATTCATTGACCTAATAATGGTACGCCATGCTTTTGTGGTACCTAAACTAATCCTACCATGACTTCATGGGCTATAAGGCAAAAATATTAAAACACAGCAGCAAATAATGTAAGTAAAATCAGCACTCAAGTCAAATGAAATATCATTGTACATGAAGTTTGTGTAATTTGCCATTGTGTATCTGTTCCTCTCAAACCCAGCCGGTCGAAGCAGATGGCCGCTTGTCCTGAGCCTGGTTCTGCTAAAGGTTAATCCTCATGATTGAGTTTTTCCTTTCCACTGTCGCCTTAATGCTTGCTGAAGATGAGAGTTCTGCGATGGAGTTAAACTCAAAACAGTCTGCTCCTCATAATTAATGTTATTAACTTACTTTTTTTTTAATATATGAATGTTTCTGTACAGTGTCCTGAGATGACTTCCGTAGATAAACTGGATTGAATTGTTTTATTTTATGCATATTTCTCACAGGTTGAATTGAGGACTGATCACACCAAAGTTTTTTCAAAATGCCTCTTTTTTTGCATGTCCAGTCATACAAGTTGGATTTTTCTAAGTAATTTTGTAAGATTAGCTCACTTTTTAAAGAATCCACTGCAATTTAAAATAATTTTAAGAAATAATTTTCTAGTTCAAATGTATTCGTGTTAATTACTAGAGCCATAATATAAGATTATGCCTTGTGTGATTAAAAAAAACTACACTGAATTAGCTTAAATAAATAGTAATTTAAACTCTTTGTTTTGTTTTATCTGTATGTAACATACAAGGGCAAAAAACATGTTGTTCTGTCTTTTCATAGACAATATATGTTGTTTATGGAAAATTCAACAAAATCAGAAACTTTATATGAAAAGAAAGCAGAAAAAGAAAGTTAGAAATGTTTCTATTTAAGAAGCTTCCAAAATCTGAACTATTTCACCTTCCTGGAAATCTTCTCTTTGCTGATAAGTTGTTGGTACTGTCCTCCTTAACCCCCTATACGTTTGCAGAACTGTTTTTCATTTGTGTTGCCTGGTGCTCAACTCTAGATCTTTACATTTTAAACAGAATTATTTTTTTTGCACATTGAGGAAGGGTTTTTTTTTGCTCTCTTGTGATTATGGGATTCTCTTGCTGTCAGTTTGCTCATTTTTCATATAATTTTATTTTTCTTGATTTTTCTTAGTTTTCTTCCGCTCTGCTCTTCCCTTACTGATGGTCCTGGTTTTTATTTATTTTTAATTGAGACAACCTGCAATGATTTGGTTAGAACGGTCCCTCAGTATAAAACTGTTTTTGTTCATGTAAGTATCGTCAGTTTTTGACTTCTTACTCTTGTCATACTTCAGTGTTGGTTTCAAAATTAAGTCATTTTGTTGGACCTGCTGCTGGATATCAGGTGCATCCATCCATCCATCCATCCATCCATCCATCCATCCATCCATCCATCCATCCATCCATCCATCCATCCATCC
>JAVCKU010000037.1:8614465-8625026 GCA_032273985.1 Hypsolebias coamazonicus | reverse complement strand
GGCCACCAATTCACAATATCTAATCGGCAAGCTTTACACACACTGACACAAACATCTGCACGTGTGGGCACACTGGCACCCAGAAACTCTCCCTCCATCTCTACAAAGCTCTTATTGTGGTCCACTTCTCCGTTCAGTCTAATTAAAAACAGACAGGATGAGGGGCATCACTTCACCCACCCGCACTCTCCCTTCCTCCACGCTTCGCTCTCATTAATCATTTATCCCTGCCAAGCTGAGCAGCTATCCATCATTCATGGGGCTGAGCTGAGAGATTCAGGGGTCAAGCACAGGAGGGGTTTCCAGTAATGTTCTTTTTTCATGTCACATGCATGAAAGTTTGTGCCACATCATTCCTGGCACATTTCGTGTGCATGGTGACATATTGGAAATTTCACAAGGGGTTAGAATAACCCGAAGTAAAAAAGTTTAAATATGTAAAACCCCCTCTATCAGTGAGCTCTATTTTACTTTTGTGGTTTCTCATGCGAAAGCATATGGTGACACATTTGAGCGGTGAGACAGATTTACTGGTAAACACTCCTCCGGTACAGTTCTCACAGCACGGCGATGTCACCAGCTGACACAAAGAAAAAGTTTTAAATTGACATAAAATGTGGTAATCAGGTATCTTCTGAATAGATTAATATTTTTATTAAGACAAATTTCGTCTTCTTTCTGGAAGGATGTTTCCGTCATGTCCCGGTGATACATCTGTGCACTGGACAAGCAGCTATATTTAAATCTCGGACTTTGATTGGATGCAGCTTTTGTTTACAAGCGCTCTCATTTTCCCATAAGGGCTTTGTACTATGGGAATAAATTAAATTAGCTTGTTTATATACAAAATAAACTAAAACTAGGATTCCTCAAAGATTCATGTTTTAGCTCAAGTTCCGTAAAATAGACTTGAGTTATAGCTATTATTGTTTTTGTCTAGTTATTTAGCAGTGGCGGTCATTTTCAATAGGATTGACTGTAAAACTTTATCAGTTTTAGGACAATTTTGAAAATTTCACAAAAGGTTGTACAGTGGTTTGTGAGATATTTTGCTAACAGACAAGTAGGGTTGCCTCCAACAGTCAATGCTAAATCTTTAAGCAAAAAAACTTGTGCAATGATTAGCACTTAGAATAAGTGTTGTGAACCACAGCAAGTTTTAACTCAATCTTTGACTGAGTGGCAGCCATTTTTTGTGTTTTCTAAAGGTCAGTTGAGTGTGGCAGCCATCTTGAATGAGGCTGACTCCAAAATCAGTTGTAGATGTAAATTTATTGATTTCATTTCTGCAAGTTTCATTGAACCTTGTCTACTCATTATTAATATATATTTGCTAATGGACAGTCACTTGAACACACACCTGCAAAGACGCAGGCATAAGAATCGCATGTTACCTTCGCATTTTGGCTGCAGGTGATAAGTTTTGTTATAAAAGTATCATTTTCAGTTACCGTAACCGGTTTGACAACATAAGGTTCATTTTTGTTGGAAGAGGGGAAAAGCTCAACAAGCCATTTACAGTGTAGCTATTTGGTTTCACTTTTGTGACGTATTTTACTCAATTCACACGACAATAAAATCGTTTTGACCCGTTTCTTGCTTTGATTTCTAGCTTTGCAGATCAGCGCGAAATGTTGCAACTACGTGAACGCGGTTTGTTTTTGCAAACTGTAATGAAGAACAAATGTTTTTGCCTTTTACATTTTACATTTGCAAATCAAGCAAAGAAAACAACCCCCCCCCAAAAAAAGGTTACTTTTTTGCAGAGAAATCCAAACATCATTTGTCTACACAAAACCATTTGTTTGTGGTTGTTGACACACAGACACAACTACAATGAGCGTCTTTAATGGGGAAGTACTCCGTGTGAGAAGTTAGAGGTTATTTGCAGGTCTTGGGCTTCCTGTTTCCCATGGCGCTGTAGCTGACTGCTTCTGTGGGTAGCCTGAAAGCATGCAAGGAAGGGTACAACACTGTTTGAGTCAAATTCGGTTTCCATTTATGGGACAGCAATGAGGGCACTGTGGGGTTGAAAGGTTGATGACCCAAACTGTGCCTTTACATGACTGATGCTGCTTTAAAGAAACAGTTTTTAGTCAGATGTAGCTCATCTTGTCTCAAATACACCCAGACAGACACCCGACAGAAATAGATTAGAAAGTGAGATATGACTTCCAGTCTGTGGTGCTGGGAGTGAGCGCACCCCTGTGTGACCTGACACACAGCTGTCTTGTATTGACGTTAAATGTCTTACTTAAAACAGCGAGTCCAGCACCACTGGAGAGGTGAGACTCTCTCCACTCAAGGAATGCCGCTCTTCATTTTTCCTACTATATAGGATTACCAGGCAGGTCTCTGTGAAGGCTCAGCTCCATGTCAGCTTAAGTGAATCTGGAGCATGCGAGTGCATGACAGGGTTAAGTGCGCCTGTTGATGTTGGGCCTGTTATTGAGTTTAAAGCTTTGAGCCAGCCACTCCCCTGGTCAGACCCATTCCCCAGATGCCAGGACCCCTCGGATGCATGGAAGCTAAATCTTTTTGTAAAACCTCTCATAATGCCACTGTAATGAAAGTATTTAGGATGGAGATATGTTTCTCATATTCTCTGCCGGACTGGCTTCTGAGGATCTGTTGATTCTCAAACGTAATCGAAGCTGTGCTGTCAGAGCAGGCAGATAAGAGGCTATTTCTCTCTAGTGGGTGCCGAAAGTTCACATTCACCAACACGGGCTGTCAAATGTAGAAATGACACCTTCTTCATAAGTACAGCATGGGAAAATATTCTGACCCCTTCATCTATTATCACCCACTCCACGAAAGGTGGGCAGTCATGTATTTTTGTGGAATACTTGGCATGTTTTTCTTTTAAGTTTTGCTTCAGTGGTTCTCAACCATTTGCTCTCTGGGCTTTTTGAGTTTTTAAAGTTTTTCTTCAGACTTTGGCTGCTTTATAAAATATTTTTTAAATTTAAATTTAATTTACTTTTTAATAATTTTTATTAGTTAGGCCTCTTATAATTGACATTTGACTTAGGAATAAAAATGTACATACACTGTGCAAAGAACCTTTAAAATCGTATACTGTACACATCTGAGAGGATTGAACTATACCATTATATCATATCAGTTCTGCTAAATTATGTTGGAAAAGCTGTGAAGGCATGGGTTTATGATGCGGACGTGTGCTCACCTGATTGATAATAATCTGAGTTTTATACTCCAGTTACAGATTATCTGATAACCTTAAGAGGTGGATCAGTAGGCAGGTGTTTTTACTGGTTGGAGGATGAAGTTGGGTGTCTTCACTTTTTTTTGCTTACAGGCATTTTGAAAAAGTCGACACAAGTAAAACAATGTGTATGACGCACACTCTTGAAGTGTCTGGGTGTTTGGTTTTTGTAGATGAAGACCAAATGGATGTTCAGTTTTATTGCTCTGACAGTAATTTATTCCCTAGCTTTTGTTTATAAAGAAAGTTGGACAAAATAAATGTTTATCTCCAATAAAAAAGGGCATTCCTTTCTTTTTTTCAAAATGATTTTCTCTACTACCTTATTCATTTCTTGTTAACAGATGTGGACACCAGTGGTCAGCTCAAGGTTAATTATTAGACGCATCTAATCAGGCAAAACAAATCAAGGTCAGAAACAGCTATAAAAGGACAAAAGAGAGGGAACGAGGGAAGAAAGGAGCTGTGGTAGTTTAATGTGTATGTGTAAATGGAGTTTCAAACTCTTACATATACCAGTTACAAGTTACTGTAGGCTATGTGTCATCCTCTGTTACTTTTTCCACAGCGGTGGCATTTCCACTGCACAGTTGTGGCTGGCTTTGTGTTGGAGGATAAAGTCACCCCCGGAGTGACAGATGGCAGATCAGGCCCAGCGGGGAAAGAGCAGAGAGGGGAGAGAAGGCAAAGAGGCCGTCCCACACTCACAAAAGTGTTTGGGGTTAGAGGTCAGGGAAGCATCTGCTCCGGCCTGAGGGGACATTGCATCGCCGGCAGAGACCTGTTGCCGGCGTAGTGTGTGCTCTTGCTGGTCTTTTCAGCATGTGGGAGGATCTTTATCTCAGGACAAAGAGGATCTGTTACACCTATTGCTGTGGGGTGACATAGATTCACACACAATCTCAAGCGCACATTTTATAAAAACTTTTTTTTTTTACATTATCCAAATTTTTGTACCAAACTTTTGCTGTCCTTTTGTTGTTCAGTGTGAAATAGGAAGCAGATAAACTTCAAAGCTACCCGAAATACCTTTACAGTTGTATGTCAATTGCAACTGGCTCACTGTTGGAGCACACAAGCTTGTTAACCCGCCCCCAACTGGTCTCGCCTGAGTCAACAACTGGGTTTTTAGCAGCCCTGTTCGACATGAGGAGGATGCTGTAAAAAGCAAACTGGGAGCTATAAAATCCGTGTAGTGCAAAAACAACAAGCAAACAACAACCATTGAAAACCAAAATGGGAGTTGAAGCAGAAATTCTGAGAAAACAAGAGAAAGAGGATGTTGTTTTAAAAACTGGGAACAGGTAGGGGAGATGGGAAGTGAAATCTGTAGAGTTGAAGACAGAAGTTGCAACAGCTGACTTCACATGGGTTCTTTGTGTCCCTGGAGGAGAGGATGGCTTTTCAGTACCCCCATCTGAGAAGAGGACAGAGAGGGGAGAGAGGAGGGCGGAGGGGAGAAGGGAGGAGAAATGAGAGGGGGCGAGGAGGAGTCCTGTCCAACAGCTGCCTTCATTAACATGCGCACCTGCTCCCTGTGGAGATAGTCGGAGGCCAACAGATGCCCTTTCTTACACATAAACACTCACAATCATGTGTGCAACTGCACACTGTCACACAAGCTCCAATTCAAACATAAACACCTTTTTTGCTGACTTTAAATGCCCCTTTTACGTGACAGATGGGGCATTGCTGTTATGTACAAGCTGCATCTTAATTAAATGTGCAATTGCTAAAATCAGAATACGTAAATTATTGTAAGGTGTTTCTTTTTGTGATGAAAATGCATTTTATGCACACAGATGGCTACTAGAGGTACAGTGTTGCATTTCTGTATAAATGCAGCTTAGTGCTAAATGAATTTGTGGAAATTTACAGCTAAAGTTCAAACTGGGTTGTTAATGCTAATTTTGAAAGCTAAAAGTAGTAAAATGGTTGCTAAAAACTAGCATCCAAAATAAAACTGAGCACGTATGTGAAGGCAGAATTCAAAGAATGGTCTTTTGGAAGCATTTGAAGGTATCTCAGTGTATACCTTCAGTTGTATGTATATGTATTCATTTCCATAGAAAAATATTTTTGAATATAGTAAACGTATAAAAATATATAAGTTGTAAAAACTCATGGCGTTCATAGCCTGAATGAAGTTAACATTCATATATAGTAATGGGTAATATAGTATTAAATATGCAGTTAGATTGTAATAATTGTTCCCCAACAAAAATAAATAAATAAATAAAATAAAGGAAAGCAATAGTGTAAATGTTGAATCATCATACTAGAAGTGATTCCTGATTTATGTTTTTGTGAACTGATGGACATTGATGTAATAATCAGCAAGCCATGTAATTGTAACCGTCCTTGTCTAGATAGCATAGCTAGACTGGTGAAAGCCTGAATGCAAAACTTAATAGGGCACATCCATGGGCGGCTTTTCCCCTTGATCTCCACAGTCATTCAGGATGAATGTTGACAGCCTGGGGCAAAAGGTAGATGGGAACAGGCTGTTATGGCTCGACTATTTATTGGTGTCTGTTGTCCGAGTAGAATGTGTTTTCAAGGTTATGAGAGTGCCTAATCCAGAGAGACACACTAGAACAACATGCTGTCCCTGGCACTCTGCAGTGCGGAAAACTTTCTGCTCCCTTTCCACTCCCCCCACCACTGTCCCCTTCCTAGATTTTCCATTTTGTTTAAATATTTGTTCTCGTGATTTAGACAAAATAGTGCCAGTTTTCTGATTAACACTGCCCCTTCTTCCCATTGCATTTTCTTCTCACAGGTGTCCCAGTGACTACGTAGGTGACCGGTGCCAGTATCCTAGCCCATGCAGCCCTTCACCTTGCCACAATGGTGGTGAATGCCAAGCTGTTTCCCATGCCAACACCTTTGACTTCCGTTGCGTATGCCGCCTGGGCTTTACAGACAGACTGTGCCTGACCCCCACAAACCATGCCTGCATGAACTCCCCCTGTCGCAACGGTGGAACATGTGAACTCATTAGTCTTTCTGTCTTCCGCTGTCGCTGCCCACCAGGATGGTCAGGTATGCTGCAAACTGTCTCATATCTCTTGACATGACATATACCATTTCCTCTGTCTGATTTTACCATGAATCACCTTTTTCTTTTTGTATATTTGTCAGGCAAGACCTGCCAGACTCCCAACCCCTGCGCTTCTAATCCATGTGCAAATGGTGGCCAGTGCTCAGCCTTAGATTCCACTTACAAGTGCACCTGCCCACCCACATTCCAAGGTCAAACCTGCAAACAGGACATAAATGAGTGTGCACAGACTCCTTCTCTGTGTCTTAATGGTGGCATTTGTGTGAACGAGGTTGGCTCGTACCACTGTCGCTGTCCTCAAGAGTTTACTGGTCAGCACTGTGAGACCACTTACCAACCATGTAGCCCTTCACCGTGCCTGAATGGAGGAACTTGTGTCCAGAAGGGAGAAACCACTCTCGACTGTAGTTGCCTTCCAGGTAAAAATGCAAGCATGTATTTGATGAGTTAGTCCTTCGGAACACATGGTTTTGCTTTTGTGCAGTAAGAAAACATTAGCTTTCCTAAAAATTGGTTGACTGGGAATGCAGGGTGGTACAATTCGAACGAGGGAAGTAAGTTTCTGGTTACTCAGCTCCACTCTGCCAGTCATCCCTGGCAGGATATAGTCAAACAGATGTTTCCTTCTGATAATCAGCAGCGATCCCATAAAGCTGCTAAAGCCATGTGTACACACAACGTATAGATACACACACCCTATTTGCTGGGTCACAGACTCATAAAACATTTTGTTTTTCACTCAAAGAGGTAACGTCAATGTTGTTGAGTCAAACTCACTTACAAAAGCGGTCCAAAATTAAAACCTTTTACAAACTAAGGGTCAATTTCAGAAACCACATTACCTCAAATCAGATACCCAACATCTTTCTTGGTCACAGTTCCTCAACATGAGTTTGATTGGTCTCATTTGATGTTCTCTGTTGTACTTTCGACATCATAATCAAAGATTACTGAAAAAAATTCACGAGACAGAATATTTTATGTCTCACATATAATCTTGGGGGCCAGATAAGATGCCAACAAGGGCCACATTTGACCCCTGGGCCTTGAGTTTGACACATATGCAATCAAACATCAGCTGCAGAGAAGTTTTCCCTTCAAACCTCATCATACTTCTCTATTTCACTTTTACAAAAGTGTTGTTGCCAATCAAAAAAGTTTACTTAATTACTATTAGATATTTCTACTGCTTGTGTTTCTGTCTGATTATGTACTTATGATGAACGAGGGACTTGTTTGTTAAAGTTTAATCCATGCTGCGTGCCTCTATGCTGGAATGCGTTTAGATAGCAAAGCTGCACAAGCACCTGCAGAGCTGTGGGTTGGTTGTTAATCAAACTATTGTGCCTGTAAAACACTCTCTCAAGTCCTTTGATGTCAAAGGAGGACACAAGCTGCACTGTCATCTATGGAGTATTAAAACTGTTTGCCATAAGAATCTAGAGGGCTTATCTTTTTATGTGCTCAAAGATTAAGGTCGGAAGGAAAAGTCTGATTATTAACCATATTTCAGTGTGGTTAAGTCTTTGTCTTTTACCGCTTTTAGTGCACACCTTTTTTAATTCTTTTGGTCTTGTTTCCTCTCTGTCCATCAGGGTTTACAGGGCAGCACTGTGAGCAAAACATTGATGACTGTCCAGGTCACAACTGCCAAAACGGTGGTGTGTGTGTGGATGGGGTGAACACATACAACTGCCAGTGCCCACCTCATTACACAGGTTACTTTTCACTTAATTTTTACTTTTAATTTACACAACTTAGTGAAAAAGCACAAAATGAACAAACATCCCCAGTCACAATTACTTACATTGTTCTTCATTCCCCTTCTCAGGTCAGTACTGTACAGAAAATGTGGACGAGTGCGAGCTGATGCCCGACGCATGTCAGAATGGGGGAACGTGTCATGACACACACGGTGGCTACCACTGTGTTTGTGTCAATGGTTGGATGGGTGACGACTGTAGTGAAAATATAGACGACTGTGCTAGTGCAGCTTGCTATCAAGGCGCCACCTGCCACGACCGCGTAGCCTCGTTCTTCTGCGAGTGTCCTCATGGACGCACAGGTAATGACTATTTTCAATCTTTACTGATGCACTGAGGACAGACCCTGACGAAAAGAAATTGATTTGGTGTGTTTGGACCCGTAGGTCTGCTGTGCCACCTTGATGACGCCTGTATTAGCAACCCATGTCAAAAAGGTTCAAACTGTGACACCAACCCAGTAAACGGCAAGGCCATATGCACCTGTCCACCAGGTTACACTGGATCTGCCTGCAACTCAGATATAGATGAGTGTGCCCTTGGTGAGTAATAAAGTCATCTGATTTTTATCACCTTCTGCCATGAAAGACATGTGATAATGTAATTGCCTGTGTTGGTGTGTATTGTGTTTGTTAAACTGTTGCTTTAACTAGTGGGCAAACTTTAACTCAACTCAAACACACACAAAAATTGAGAAACACTGGTGTTGTTGTAGCTCACAGTTGTCCCCGTCACATATTTTGAATACTAACGTATCATACTTGATACATTGGTATGCAAGCTGATAGGCAATAAACAGTCTTTCTCAAAAGCCTAAATTATTTTTTAATTTTTGTTTTAAAAACTTAAACCTTTATAACTGCTTCCCAAGACTTAGGACTGGTTTATGACCACTTGTGCCTTATATGTTTTAGGTGCTAATCCTTGTGAGCATGGTGGTCGCTGCCTCAACACCAAAGGTTCCTTCCAGTGCAAGTGTCTTCAAGGATATGGCGGACCTCGTTGTGAGATGGATGTTAATGAATGCATGTCCAATCCATGTCATAATGATGCCACCTGCCTAGACCAGATTGGAGGGTTCCACTGCATCTGTATGCCAGGTAAAACAAGGGGTTATAGTGCAAGAAAAGAACAGAATACTATAAATATTTGATTACAAACATCAATACTTTTTTCTTGTATTGAACAGTTTGGCATAATCAAATAGAAACTACATTTTTAAAAGGTTCTAATTTCACGTAATGTTTAGAATAATCTGACCGACAAAACATGGTCTGCCCTGATTGGTTATAATCTGTCCATTCCTTACTCGATAGGGTTTTGACATGAATTTTACAAATGATTTATTCCCGATCTTTTCTGCAGTTGCTGTTCAGTAGTAGATTTTGTCCTCTAACAGCTGGTTATGCAATTAAAGGGATGTAGGGGGAACACGTGTCATTAGGGATCAGGAGGTGAGATATGATGAGGAATTTGCTGGGTTTCCCTAGTTTTGGCTGTTTCTGAGCATGGCTGCCTTCCAAACATACAGTACCATTAGAAAATACAAGTAGAAAACAAACCTGCCTCGTATTTTAAAGCTTGGTGATGTGAGAAGGCCAAATAGGACAGCTCGTTCTCTTTTAATTGTATGTAAGATGGCAGGAATAATAGTTTGACTACTTTATTTAACATTTCAGGATACGAGGGCGTGTTTTGCCACATCAACACAGATGAGTGTGCCAGCCAGCCTTGCCTCAACAATGGCAAGTGCATCGACAAGATCAACTCTTTCTACTGCGAGTGTCCAAAAGGTAAGAAGATGTGTAAAACTTTGTATGAAATAATAGACAAAGCTGGTCCATTTAATAATATTTTAAACAAAATTAAACCCTTCTGTTGTCAAACTGGAGCAAGGAAAGCGTTGTACAAAAGGTGGATCATTTACTGATCTGTCAGTGCGTTTAGCACACATGGCTCACGCACTGAATGTTAATGATTTACTTCTAACAGTGTCTCTAAACCTTTTATGAGTAAAGTGGAGCAGGCTGTAGAAGCATTAGCATATTTGGCGGGCACAAAAGTTTGTGTTAGAGATTACAGCGCGAAAATCGGGGGCAGGGATTGGTTAGCTGGTAAGCTGGGGGGGCCATTGTGTTGTCTTTTAAAAGAAAGATTTCACTGCATAGTGATGGCAAGGAAGGGGAGGGGGGCTGGATGTGGTGTGGTGGAATGGTTTGTAAGCATTTTCAGTGTCCTGTGGACCTACTTCAGATGCAAATTAGATTGTCTGCTCTCAGTACTTAAATTATGTTCACTTTAGGTACTGACTGAATATCTAGTACTAAATAATATTTCTTTGTCTGTGTTATAAAATATATTCATAGGATTTTCAGGAAACTTGTGCCAGGTGGATATTGATGAATGTGCTAGCACCCCCTGCAAGAATGGAGCTAAGTGTATTGATGGACCCAATAAGTACACTTGTGAATGTGCTGAAGGTATACAGCAGTTTATTTATATATA
>JAVCKU010000037.1:8468514-8484717 GCA_032273985.1 Hypsolebias coamazonicus | reverse complement strand
GTGTGTGTGTGTGTGTGGGGGGGGGGGTGCTGTTAGATTAGGCTGCTCACAAGGAGAATCTTGAAAGTGGTGTGTCTTGCAAAGGCCACCGACAAAAGCAAGTTTGGCTACTGTACATCTCAGAACTGAGTGTTTTATGAACTAATTAAATAAGTCTAAATGCTGACATAATTTAAATTATACTATTTTTAGGAATTTGGAGTTTGCTTTGTTTAACAACACAGAATATCAATTAAACTGGCTTGAAAACTTGGTCTGCATTTTCTGTTCACCAAACTGCCTCAAAGAAAGCAATAAGCAACTGCCAAATAGCACCTCTCCATGTTTTTCTTCTAATAAAATCTGCAACTCGCACACTTTTTTCCCCTTTTGCTTTATTTTCTTGCAAAATCCATGTCATTGGTAAAATAAAATTGAATTTTTCTTCAGCTCCTCTAAAATTAGGCTCTCGTGTCTTGGGCAAAACAGAATAGAGCTCCCTCATAAAAAGAAGAACTTACGTTTATGTTACATTAAGTTTATGCCTTAAACACTCATAATCTTAGCATCTTACAACTATGCATCATTTATGGCACAGTGGTTAAATGCAAAGTGAGCAGAAATTTATCCTATCCTGTCTGCAATCCTGCCCCAGAAGGGTTTGCCTCCTCTCACAAGTTATTCTGGTGTTATTGTGAGAACGCTACATGCTCATTGTGGTTGTGGCTAAGTTTGCAGGGTGGCTATCTAAACTGGTGTGCCAACAGTGCAAATGTTGTGGTGCAGAGTTGCAGGGAGTGAGAGAGACAAAGAAAAGACAGATGGAAGAGGGAAGCATGCAGGTTTGCAGACATAACTGAGAAAATAGACAAGTGGGGCAGGTTAAACAAGAATGTGTACAAAAACAGTAAGGTGTGACAGAGACTAACAGACATGTGTTTGTTTGACCACGTTCCACCCCGCAGTGTACTAAACCGTCCCTTTACAGGAAAGACACAAATGGACAGAACCAACTGTAAAGGAAAAATACAAACCACATACACAAATGCATTTTCACACATTCACAAACGCTGCTCGTATGAACAGTCCTCTTGTGCTAAGTGAAGCTGAGCGTGAGACAGTCCTGTCTGGTTTAACGTCTCCACCTCTGTGGCTGTGTTTATAACCTGTTTATTTATTGTGTGACATGATGGGTTTTTTTTTTTTTTTGGTCCATCCTGCCTTGAAAATGTGATTCTTGAAGATGTTCACCCGCTTCTGTTGTTCCATAAAAGAGATTAAAGAGGGTCTCATTAGTGTAATAGCTTGTTTTTGATCACCACAAATGGTGAAGCAGTGACATTTTTAGGTGTGTTTGTGTGTTTATCTGTCTGCAGTGTTAACAAAATATCTCACAAACCAGTGGACGAGTTTTAATGAAACTCTCAGGAAGTAATTTTTTGGACGTGCGTCTGATTAACTTTTGTATTCCGCTCTATTCAAGACGGCTTTAATTTACTAAAAAATTTACCAAAATTATAGTAGTATCAACAGTGTCTGTTAGCAGGATATTTCAAGAACCACAGACATCGAGCAAATTTTGATTTAGCAATTCAAAGATGTTTGCCGAGTCACACAGCTGCATGAGATGGTGCACAACATCTTTTACAGGTTTTGACCACAAAAGGCTATAACTCCATCACTGACATGAGACCATTTTAGTTTGGACCTCTGGCACGAAAGGCACCAGGCGATAAGCAGTCTGTCAAGGAATGCCTTTAATTCAGAATGTGTAATTTGACAATTTTCTAAACAACTATATCCCCTGGAAACCATTCTAGACATATTCATTTAAAACTGCTGCAGCAGCCAGTTTAATATAAACCATGAGAAACTTGTGAACACCCAACCAAGCCGGTCTTCTTTGCGCTGAATCCACAAAACACAGTATTGGTTGTTTATGAGTATGTAGCACGCATAGCTCACTGTAAACAGTCATATCCAAACAGGCTGTGCTGCTGTTACTCTTGACATTCATCAAAGAACAGTCTTGTGTCCTCTCTAGGCCTAGGCTGCAATTTGGGCTCAAGGCGTGGCCCGGCACCCGTTGGGCTGTGTCCGCCCTGTGCACCAGTAATGACCCCTTCCCTATAGGGAGTGTTTGATCTGGGCTGGTGCTTCAGCAAGACCTATTTCTGGAGCCTGGAGGGGGGGATAAAGGGAGCTTTCATACTTGGTGCCAATGACCATAATTAAGCAGCTTTAAGGGGTGGCAGTGAGCGTACCAGCAAGAACAGAGTTTGTAATTTGGAAGATGGAAGCAGAGTAGCTGTGGCTCATTGGAAGAGCACTGGTGGGTCAGGGGCCACATTACACTGACACACAAAGCAAATTGTGTGCGACAACTTAATGACTTGTGTCCATTATTGCCCACACTTGTGGCTTGATGGCCTGCAGCCTGGGGGTTAAAACGAGTGAAGATTGCGGTATAGTTAAAACACCAGGTTGACCCCACCCTGACAAAGTGTCATTCAAGGCAAATGTTTCAAGCGCTAAAAGGATCAGGGCAGTCGACTCAAAGAGCAATGGACCCAAGTCCTTATGTCACCTCCTTCACTAGCTGTTTATCCACTGATTTTTCTGTGTGCAGCATTCATCTGGTACTTAGCTGGAAAAACAGCTCTTACTGTCTGCATTCAGTCGTGTTCAGATTTTAATTTACCCCAGAAATAATTCTAATTACCCATCACATTAGTCCCTTGATGGAGTCGTGTGTTTCTCACAAATACACAAATGAGTTAAATTACTTTGTACAAAGAGCAGCAACAGCTAAAGTATCTAACAAAGGCCCGTTGCCTTTAACACCAATGGTTTGAACACAGAATTTGTTTGACATGTTAATGCTCAGAGTGTGCGTTGAGAATGACTCTCAGCTGTTGACACACTGAGTTTGAGCTCAATAGCTGTGTACAATTCCAGCTATTTTGAGTTTGATGAGGGCGATTAATTGTGGTAGACATCTTTGAGCATTCTGACTCCAGAAGTTAACGTCTTGTCCAGATCAGCGATTAGTTTCTGAAAGTCTCATTAAAATTTCTTGGTTGGCTTCTGAAAGATTTAGCAGACACACAGACAAACAAACAAACACACAGAAAGAGAGAGCGAGAGAGAGAGAGAGAGAGAGAGAGAACGACACAGTTGTCTACCGTCCTTGGTGATATCCTCAAAATTCAACTTTCATTTTGAAAAACTTTGTTTTTCAAGGCTTTAAGTATTTTCTTAACATTATTTTTACCTAATTTGAGCAACTAATGATGTAGTTTTGTTTTTTGTAGAGGAACAAGAGATTTTCCACCTCCTTGCGACCATAATACATTTATTGTTCCACATTTGATTTATTGTGTTAGTATTTGGGGGGAAAGCGTGCAGATCAATTACAATGCCTATTTTTATTTTACAGAAAAGAGTTATTAGAATTGTTACAAGAAAGCAATATAACCATCCATCAAATGTATTATTTAATCAAATGAAGCTGTTGAAGTTTTATGATTTAGTTGATTATAATATCTTAATGATGATGTATAGAGCACACAATGATATACTTCCGTCTGGTATTCAGATGTATTTTGTTAAAAGAACAAGTTGTTATAATTTAAAAGGGGAAAATATATTTGTAAAACCACAGATCAGAACAAGTTTAAGGGGAAGATCTGCCATGGTTCAAGGAGTTGGGTTGTGGAACGATTTGGAGAATGATATTAAGGAGGCTAACTCAATGGCAATATTTAAAAGAATGGTTAAGTTTAAATTGTTAAAATCTTATATCTAATCAGCTTCATGGAAATTGGTATGTTGTATTAAAGGTTGAAAGCTTTGCTCATTTTATTTTGGAAATTACTGAAATTGGTTGTATGAATTGTTTGTTGGGAGATAAGGGGCAGATAAAATAAGAATTTTTTTTTTCTTCAATCTGCTACCTTTCATTTTACATTAGTTTTTTTTTCTTATCTTCTATTTGTATATATTGTATAATTTATTGTTATAAATGAATAAATAACAAAAAAAAATTAACTCTGGAAAATTAAAGTTTTAAGGAAGACTATTCTTGCAGCCAAGTTTAATGAAATGTGCAATGTAAAGGTGATATTTCAGAATGACTTTTTTTTTTTCCAGCAATGCAGTTCCTGTAGTGCCACTGTAAATAAATACACTGCATTGAACTATCTGTGTCGAGTGTTCATTCTCAGTTCCCTTTCGCTCTGGGTATTCAGATCTTATGACATTAACAGGAATCACACAACAGCCCAACACACCAAGGATCTGCACCATACAACATGGCAGCTAAACAGAGATCACACTTTTCTCTGATGTACAATGAAAGCTACATGGGCTTTATATGAACAAAACACAACTTTTTAGTAATTTATACGTTTTTCCTAAAGCTGTTAGTTTTTCAGACAGATATTTTCTTAACTCTGTTCCACAATAACAGTAGTTTTCTGGAAATATAAGCAGCTGAACTGAACAGTTTTTTTCTGTACCTGAGTTTTTTGTTTCTGCAGGTAATCTTGTCTCACTAACTAAACCAGACATCTGGGATCTTGTCACATGCTGGTGTGACGGGTTTTGAAGGTGTAAAGCTCTTCACAGAACTGCTTTGCTTTGCTGATTCTCCCTTGGTAGTATTATATTAAAGTTATTTTAGTGTCACTGTGCATGTTTTAAAAGGCAGATTCTGCTCCTGCTCTTTAGTCCCACTACGTGCTGTTTCCTCTGAGAACACAATGTCCACCTCCGCCCGGGAGCCAAGATGCTGCATAATAATCTTTGTGATGTTCTAGCAGTACTTTCTTTTGTACGTCTGTAGCACACTTTTCCCTCCGTTGTATTTACTAGTTCTCAGAGGACTTGCATAAGTTTTTCTGTTTGATTTCAAACCCATAGAGATTAACCCTTAATATATATTTATTGTTAAACTGATATTTCTGTCAGATACTTGCAATATGATGTTATGTTATGAATCTGCATTTTATTATTATCGAACATGCATCAGTACGTTTGTAATGCATTTGCAGTTCTGCTTCTGCTAAAAATGTGTGCAGCACCTTTGAGCTCATGCATTGTTACATGCAAGTCAGGTATATTTTGAAACCCACACTTTGTGACCATGTTTTCTTTTAGTGGAGTTTTAGATTTAGTCAAATCAGGCCACAGAAAGAAAGTTATGTTGAACTAGACTTTTAGAACAATCCTCAGCTCTCTACACAACTAACACCCTCCAGTTCTTCATCACATGTTTGTATGCTAATAATGGAATTTAAGGGTTAATATTGTGGTTCGTATGTGTCTGCTAGTTCAAAGACTGGAAATATACACTTCACATTGGGATGGCATTTAGAGTATAGAGTAATGGATGACACCTGAAACAAGGCTTACTGATAAAATAACATGTCTAACAGTCAAACATGATCATTATCCCAAAATAGCTGACCTATAAAATCTGCAATTTCTGTGCTTCAGTGGTCTTGGAGTAGTAAAAATAGATACTTTTGTGACTGAAGGTTGCCATGGGAAAATAGATTTATGTTATAAAGGAAACAAGTGATGAATTCAGGGTCTGTTCATTGCCAGTGTTGGCCACAGCATTTTTTTCATTTTCATTTACCCTTTATTTATCCAGTTATCACGATAACTCAATTTCAAGAGAGACCTGTTTAGGGAGCAGATGGTGGGGGTTGAGGGCCTTGCTCAGGGGCCCAGGGTGGGGCGAATGGGGGTGGAGGCAGGTGTGGGTGTTTCACCTTTTCCACCTACATTTTTTGATGTTGTTGTACCGGGGCTTGAACCGACGATCCTCTGATCACAGGTCCACCGTCTCTAACCTCCGCACCACCACTCCCCCATTGAAAATAATAAAAACCTTCCCTGGTTTGTGTCAGGAACCGAGTCAGCTCCTGGAACTTGTCCTGCCTTTCAGCCCTCCAGGTGGAGCTGTGCAGTGGTTCCACCTCTGGTTCTCACTTCCAAGTTTCATCCTGTTTCCGCTGTCTTTCCTGCTGCTAATTACTTCATCAATTGACTGTTACTTAAGAGTGACTCGGTCCACCATCCAATGCTCCAACCATCAACTTGTTCCTCCTCTGGTGTGAAGGCAGCTGGACCGTTAATTCCTTCTTATGCTCTTGTTTCTTGAAGACTTGGATCTCTGCTGTAAAAGGAATCCCATGACGCTGAACCTTTCCCTTCAAGGAGCCATAGTCGTCCGTAGCTCACCTGCCTGCCCACTCTCCACCGGGACCATCCTCATCACTTTGGGCATCAGTGCTCCTTCTCTGGAACTCACAAATGATGACGTTCATACATCCATTCTATGTGTTCTAAATAAAATTTAAAAAAAAAATCTGGCCTGTGAAAACACCACATGTACTATTTACCTATTCATGTTTTGCACATTTAATAAATGAGCATGTTAGCCTTTCCTGTTTCTGTTAGTTCCTGTGTCAGCATTTTGAATTTATTTGTTGCCTTATTATGAAAATCTGTGATATTATTTAAATTGACTAATTAAGCATTTTTCCTCTTTTTTTTTAATATATTCATTTTTTTTGTTTGTTTGTTTTTTGTTTTATCTCATGACCTGGAAAGGAGAAGCAGATCAGGAAAATGTATGACTGGATCATTTTTTATTTATTTTTAACAAGCCCATGTGATCAGTGTTGGTCTGGAACCAGTACAAACAGTGCAGGCTTAGGGTTACTCTGTGCTGGCTTACCTTTTCAAAACCGTTTTACATATTTGTCACCATGTTTTGAAGTTTTTAACATTAGCAACATACACAGAATAATATGAGACACATTTGAAATAAATATTTGAAAATATACAAAAATATTCATCTTTTCGCAGGTGCTCATTGTTCCCATAGGAATAGTTGTGTTCAGGTCTTTGTGTTCCTGTCCTGTTATACTGAATATAATTATATTTATTATAATATAATATAATCATATAATTACATTATATTATCTTGTATTCAGCTTTTGATGAGAAGCCTCGAGACAACAGCTTCCTGTATTCCTTTCTTGCAGAAGTTCACCTGCTACGTAGCTTTCAGACTGCCCCTCCTCTACCTCCTAGTAAAAGTACGTTCTTATCACTGATAATATGGTCGCATGGTTAGATTATGAGTCATGGGTCTGGGGGTTAAGTTTAGGGTCAGTGGTCTGGGTCAGGTGTAAGGTGTAAGGTTAGGTTTAGGAAAAGGGTTACATAAAGTTAACTAAAATACACTTTCAGTTTTACACTTGAGCCGCGCTGCATATTATCACCGATAAAAACATAACTTTAAACACAGGAGGGAACAGTCTGAATGCTACTTATGGGGATGATAACAACTAACAATGTCCATTTAATGGACTGATAACATCCAAAGCTACTGCAGAAATTTTGCCTCAGTCAGCACTATATGCAAAATACATACAGGTACACACTCATTAACAATCACTGACACAGGTTAGTGTCAAGTAAATTTTTTTCTTGCGGTCAGGGAATTTTGGTCCAGGTTTATGGAGTTTTTTTTATTTTTATTATGGCTGAGAATGCTAACTGCCCATGAACCAGATGTTTGATTTAGCAGAGTGAGCTGGATGAAGAGCTGATGCGATGCTGCAGGTGCAGCTGACAGTCCAAAGCCGCCTCCGAGTCTGTCTGTGAGCTGGGAGAGCTGAAAAGCATATAAAAACAAGCTTCACACACTGCCTGTGGCAGATTCTCATGACTGGGCTCCATGTGCATACTTCCTGTATAACCTGTTGTGAAATTCTGTCTTTGCAAGTAAAACCGGTTAAAAGGCATTTCTTATCGAGTGTGGCTTCTTTGAGTGAGTAAAATAAATGGAGGACATTTTTTATCCAACACTTTCAGCGTGTTTCCTAACTAATTACCTGGATGATCAGTTTGGTCATTGCAGTTTAGACAGTTTGACTCCTGTCTTTGAGTATTTTTATGTGTTAGTTTCAGATTATCTTCAGGTTTTACAGCGCTAAGATCAGTGGAAGAATAATAAATAAAATGTGTATTGTTTAATTAAAACCTTATTCCTTGATTGTTTCTGAACAAACATCTTTTAGTCTCAAAGATAGCACAAGCAAATAGTAAATATATAATATGATCTGTGTGATCATGTTATTTATGAACTGTTTGCAGGATCTACCAAACCAACAAACAGCAACTGTACTAAAGGTCTGAATGACCTCAGTAACCATTATTACAGAACTGGGCATTCACACTGACATCCACATGAACAAGAAAACTACCGTTAATTTAAGGTTGTGCATCATAATTCATAAATCAACTGCTCAAACATTGGTGGCTGCACAATTCATTAAGAGTTAAGAAGGAAAATGAGCATTAATGCCCCATCATCACTATTTAACAAAGAAAGGACCAAGTCATTGTTTAGGCCCTGTTTACACGAAAATGATTTCTGGTGAAAATGGAAGTTTCGTTGTGGTTATTCTGTTCATTTACATGTTTTGTCTGACAGCGGCACAATGGTTCAAAAATGTCCTGGTGTCTGTTGACGTGTAAACAGAAAAAATAGATATTTTCTGTCAGGGAACCCGACTCATGCGCTGTGTGATGCAAAACATAACGGCTTCCTCCACAGAAAAAGAAACGATCGACAATGGTGGACACCAGAGTATTGTTTGTGCTTCTGACTCTTATAACTCTAACTACGGCTCTCCAACACAGTGCTCATTTCCTACCTCTAATCATCAAAGACTGATCTCATACAGCTCCACTCACCCTGAGCAACAGTTGAAGCTCGTCATCGGTCATAGATACTGTATACAGTATTTTATTCTTCGCCATCTCGACTGTTGTAGCGGCTTTCAGGTACTTTTTTTTTAACACATGTATATGCCCATCCTGTCAGCCGCGTGGAAACTGTGCACGCTGTCCACAGGTGGTTGAGACTCGAGCGTCCACCCCCAGCGGCTGCAGAGCAGCTCCACAGACAAGGGGCGTTTACCTTCGGGACAAATTGAGATCACTGATTGGTCATTTGCTGACACGCCTACTGGACTGATTGACAGGTCATTAAACAAAAACCAGA
Organism: Hypsolebias coamazonicus; assembly: GCA_032273985.1. Lineage (NCBI taxonomy): Eukaryota > Metazoa > Chordata > Actinopteri > Cyprinodontiformes > Rivulidae > Hypsolebias > Hypsolebias coamazonicus. Next base: position 8,475,647 of record JAVCKU010000037.1, on the reverse strand, counting down.
GCTGGCAGCCCCAGTCGCAGCGGTGTTCTGTGTTTATATGTTGTTAATGAAAAGCTCTAAAAAAAAAAACAGTGAGCGCTGGCCCTGCAGCCCAACAGGAAATCTCCAGAACCTCCCGCAGCCACACTGGGCCTGATTTTAATTCGCTTGTGACAAATTCATTCATTTCTCTCCATTTCAGTCATGGTGTCAATGGAGGAGGAAGAGATTGCTGCCTTTTGTCAAAAAACAAAAACAAAAGAAAAGGCCAGATCAGGGATGAAAAAGAGGAATTTAATACATTGGTGTTGCATACAAAACAGTCCGTTGCCGGACAGTTTATTGTGCAACACAGAGTACGCGTACCCAGCCGTAAGAATTGAGCTTTGCGCGGACATGACCTGCGGGCGTCCGTTTCGACTCTAATCCAGTATACGTGGACCTCCAGGGACTGACTTACGCCTGACTATACTGGAGGCTTTACGGTTTCAAGTTTCAAAGAACATAGCACCAACTAGTGGCGTGGTGAGGGAATTACATCTTTTCCACGTCTACCATTGCTGTGTAAACAGAGACTGTAATTAGAACGTTTTCATGTAAATGCGTGAATAGAAATGGGTATAAAATTCTGCTTTCATTGGATTGTTGTCGTGTAAACAGGGCCTTAGTCTCAAGTCAAGTCCAAGACCTAGATTTATTTGAGTTAAAAACAAGTCATCTGACCAAATGTGCAATTTAACAATAAAGCAATATTATCATTCAACCATACTGTTGCTGTTGTACTGTACAGCAGAGTGATTAATTATTACTGATTAACATATTATTTGAACTTGGATCTCTTTCTGGTTCCGCTCATACAAAAAAAAAACCCCCACCAAACTTTTGTCAGCTGAAATTATTATAAAGGAAAGTCTGAAATTATTGATGTGCTTTAAAGTACAAGTTGATGGATGATGGAACCTCAGAACTTCCTCATAAATCTTAACGTTTACATGATATTCTTTAAATACGTGTTGATTAAAAAAATCTTATTACATCAGCAAATTTGATCATTGTCAAGCACTTTGGTGCAAAAATTGAAAAAGTTTAATGTTGATCAACACAGTTTAAGAGTAAATAAAGAGGATGACAGGGTGAGGTAATAATAACAGCGCAGTTGTTAATGAATACATTAATGACTTAACGAGTGAAAGGCTGAGGGAGCGGGTGGTGCCTCTACATCAGCAACATGAGTGTGAGCGAGTGAAAGATATACAGGGTGAGGGAAGGAGTGGAAAAAGCCAGGATGTGACTGAATAAACTGATGAACTGATGAAAGAGATCCAGAGAAACGTGGAATTTTCCTTCAGTGTTCTCCATAATGAAGCGTTCGTGCTCTCGTCACTCGTTCTGCTTCCTGTCTTGCATCTAAACTTAAAGCCATTCCAGCAGCAGCCTCCATCAGTCTCTGTCAGACTCATGACGTCACTAATAAATTAGAAAATCATGTTAATCTGCTGGACGGACTGAAGCGTCTCCCATGGAGAGGTGACGCATATTTCCCAGAGAGAAATTGGGAAAAGAGAAGTAAGAATAATCCTTGTCCTTTGTCACTTTCATTTTTAATGGGGGGATGTATTCAGTGGTCAGTAATGGTAGGAGTCTCATAAAGTATTTAATGGGGATACTTTATGTAACGTCAAAATATAAAACTGGTGTCATTTTTAACAAGGTTTGCAGTGACAACTTCCCTCCAATTATAGTTCATGACAAAATCCTCTGTCATATAAAAAGTGACGCCACACATTCGATGAACGTGCCACTTTTTGAATGTTTTTATTTTATGCCTTTTTTAAACTTTGTTCCACAGTTAATGATCTCACATGATCCTGGTTGTCATTTCCCATCAGTCTGGCCGCAACAGTCACGCGGGAACCATCAGCTGTATCGATTTGCGGACATGGCAACTCGTTGTTGACACACAGGTTGATGGCAGCTCGCCTCATTAGCACTGAAACGACAGGATGGGAGACGGACGGAAAGGAGAACGTTTATAATGGAAAGGAAAACCAACACAATAATAAAAGAAAGAATTCCCTGATTTAGTCTCTGATGGACTTCTCACCATCTGTTGTGCTTCTCGTTTGTTCACCTGTAGTAATCTATACTCTGTGGTTTTATGAGTTCTTTGTTAGATTTTTGTTGTTATCTTTGTGATTGCCGAGCATCTCAGGATAGGTTTATGTTTGTACAGTCTTCTGTTTACTTCCTTTGTTTGTATGCTTCTTGCTTTTGTTAATAAAGATTTTAGAGACAGTCTTTTTTTTAACCATGCATATGTATTAGGGATGCACGACATTGGATTTTTGGCCAACATCTGATATGCCAATATGTTAAAACTTATATGGCCCACAACCGATGCCGATACCGATATTTTATATTATATTCCTTCATCAGAACATCGCCCTCTTATTTAGGCTTATTTGCTGCAAAAATAGTGCAACAGCTGTAAGAGCTGGAGACAAATATTCAGTAACAGCCATATGATATGCATAGCACTTTAACTTATATTAAATGAAAAGTGTTAAATGTTATTTATTAGCATTAGTCACCTGTGATGCTGTCTCACTTGTGGAGACTTGTTCCAGGTTCCTAGCTGCAGTGTGGGATCCTCTGCACTCCTGTGCATGAAGGACAGCCTTTTTAACATCAAAGTTTTTGTCTATCCATTGTGCTGTAAGACTAATCATGCTAACAGGGCTAACACAACGTTTAAATGTCTGTGGTAAAACTTACCCAACAAGTCGTGCTATCAGCTATTAGCTTCTCAATGTCATTGGAAATGACGGCTTGTAACTCGGGTAACGTTACGTCGGAAAAATATATCCGACTGCAGATGATGTAGTGAGGCTCAACGTAGTCAACAAATCTTCGGAATCTGACATCCTCACCAACAAAAAATAAAACTTCCACACCGCCAACATTTTGAATATTCCTCTCCGCCATGAGATAGGGTGACGTCATCGCGTTGCGCTGCCGCTACAGGCAAAAACAACACCTTTTATATCGGTAAATTGTTTTAATGGACTGTCCGATGTCCGATATTGAAAATTAACGTGAATATCGGCCGATACCAATACCAGGGCTATACTATTGTGCATCCTGAAATGATCTGGTTCATCCCCTGTTCATCCCATCCTCTGCTGCTGAAAAAGAAAAATACGGTGGTGGATGTTAAGAAAACACATTTGCATTATTCAGCGTTGTTCATTTTATACTTCCACTTGCCAGTAAACGAATGAACAGCCCACAAATGATGGGTCAAAAATGTAAAATGTACAAATCAAAAACAAGGCAACCAAAATATGAATCAAAAGACTTTCTGGGGATTCAGAAACACATGGGGGCCTGCTGCGTTAATGGGGATTCAGCTGTTTTTTCCAGCATGCCCACTAACTAGTGGACTTAGTGGCAGTCTGGCAGAGAACTTGTAGAATCTGAATTAATAGAGACATTGGACTCATGAGTCCTGATTCAGTGTGAGAAATTGTATCTTTATCCTGAGTGAGGCAGTAATCAATTGTTTTATTATATACAGCAGGAGTCACCAACATGGTGACCGCAGGCACCTGGTCGCCCGCAGGGACAACATGAGTCGCCATGGGGCATGTTCTAAAAATAGCACTCATCAAGGAGCACCTCCTAAAAAATAATCATTAATTATGTTTTTAAGTTTAAGAAACAACATTTACAAAGATGCATATTTGAAATGAAAACAATTAATAAAACTTTAAAAAGAAATAGTTTTACGTAAACAGCTCAGGAATTTTGTCTGGGGTCAAAGTTCAGAATCATGCAGACCACTCCCATCTCTGCAGTGGTGCAGCTACAAACTATTTTTACCTCCCAGAAAGGAAAATGGCAGAAAAATGTAAGAAAACATATTTTCATAGTGACTGGGAGGAAGAGGTCTTTTTACAGCTGTGAAAGACAGATGTGTCTGTGTCTTTTTAGTGGGCTGTGCCCTAGGGTGACCAGACGTCCCCGATTTCTGGGGACAGTCCCCATTTTGGACAACCTTTCCCTGGTTAAAGCTATCCCCAGACATGTCCCAGATTTGAGTGTTTTATGAATGAGGAAAGAACATTGCGTGTGTAGACTGTGATTACAGCAGCTGTGTAGAGATGCGAGTATGATGCGAGCCACAACAGCTGTTACTGTAGCTGGTCGCGCTGTTGTTAATGTTACAGAGAAGAAGAAGAGCCGAGTGTGCCGCCTTTAAACCAGAAGAAGAAGAGCAGTGCGTCAGAGCGAGCTTGTCACCACCGACAGGCAGCTGTCCTGTGATATGATATGTGTGCACCAAATTACTTAGTTTGAACTGGGCTGACCCTTGCCACAATAAATATTTAGTTCATGGTAGGAAATGTTGCCAGTGTTGTCATTTGTGCCCAGGTAAAACAATGGGGCTTAGGTGAGTTTGTTTACACAGTTTGGACGTATGAAAGTTACTCAGTGATGGAAACTGAATGAAGCTTAACTGTTTGGTCCACTGTAGGAGTGTACTGCTCAGTGGGGAAAACAGTTTGTTTGTGACTCTTCAGACTGATGAAGCCCTTCGGATGGAGGGCGAAACGTCTCTCAACAACAACAAAGAGAAACTGTCCATGACCCGACTGAACAATGTTGTATTACTGAGCATGAACTTTGACATTTGAAAAATAATTTCTTTAAAAAAAGCAAAAGATGTGATGATTAGTTAAAAATGCTGCAGATCTGAGGATCAGTACTAATGCATCGTGATTCATTTTACAAAAGTAAGTTTGTTTTTTATATTACATTACTGATAACTTGTATCTACAAGTTAGAGTTCTTCTGAAGTGTTACAAGCACAACAGTTAGAGCAAACAGGGCTTGACTGGAAGATTTTAGTTTCTTATAAAATGTTACAGAAGTCATTAATAGTAAAAGGCATATTTTAAATGAATGATGCAAATGTGTTCATTCTTACCAAACTGTTAATAAAATATTTATAAAATACACCGAACTTCAGATGCTACTGACTGAGATTAACATAAAATAAATAGTGTTTTATGTTTAAATATCAGTTTTCTAATATGGAAATTTAGCCATTATGCACTCTTTTTTTTTTTTTTTTTTTTTAGGACTGGAGCTCATCTCAGCTGCTTTTGGGTAAAGGCAGGGGACACCCAGGACAGGTCTCCAGTCCATCACAGAGACACCCAGGACAGGTCTCCAGTCCATCACAGGGACACCCAGGACAGGTCTCCAGTCCATCACAGAGACACAGACAAAGAGCTAACAACTAGCCACACTCCCAGTCACAACAAGGAACAATTTAGTCGCACAGAAGAGCCAAAAGGGATTCAAACTGAGGACTCAGGTTCTTGATTCATTAATTATCAATAATAATTTATCTGCCATGCTGAATCCTTATTGATAATCACTGTGGGGAGTCCTTAATATTAAGATGTGATCAGGCAGTCATATATTCACATGTATGTAAATGTATTATTATTAATACTATAATTAAAGGTGAGCCGTGCAAATTTGTTAGTATCAAACAAGTAGCCCTGCGTGTCTCTCGGTCCTATTGAAGTAGCTCTCAGTCTCAAAAAGGTTGGCGACCCCTACTGTAGATCATGACATCTGATGCCACAAGCTCTCAGATATTGGCTTCTCAGATCACATTGTTGGCTGGTTCTCAAACTACTGTATCTCTCAGGTTGGAGATAATGTGTTCGACATAATGGTACTTCATCTAGCTACCTAATGGTCACTAATGGCGTACCACAAGGCTCAGTTTTAGGTCTCACTCTTTTTACAATTTATATAAATAATCTAGGTCAAAACATCCCTGATGCAATCCTTGCATCTCTATGATGACGGCACTGTTGTTTATTGTCAAGCTAACAGTTGCCAAGGTTTTCCAGCTGTTACAGTCTGCATTTGACATTATTCAGTCAGACTTATTCCATCTGGTGCTAAATGCTGACAAAACCAAAGGAATCTTGTTTTCTAACAGAAAGTCGTGCCAGCAACTCTTCCTCCTAGCTCATCCATGCATGGTGTTCATATTCGTTTTTAGATTCTTAGAAATATTTGGGAATTTTAGTGGATGCACATCTTTCTTTTAAACTACATATCGAAAACTTGATAAAGAAACTGAAATTAAAACTGGGTTTCTTTTTCAGAAATGGATCTTGCTTACCTCTGAATGCCAGAAAACGCCTTGTAACTACCACCTTCCTACCAGCCATTGACTATGGTGACATTATTTACATGAATGCCCCTGCCAGCTCCTTACAGATGTTGGATGATGTCTACCATGGTGCGCTAAGATTCATAGCTTGTAGTAACTACTGTACTCATCACTGCACTCTGTACTCCTTGGTCAGTTGGTCATCATTATCTACATGTGGGCTCTCACACTGGTTCATTTTCATCTAAAAATTCCTTCTTGATCTGCTACCTTCTTATATCTCCTCCCACATGTCACGCCATCAGTGCAGGTACAACATAAGTTCTCATTCCATCATTACCTGCAGCGTTCCCTCAGTTTGGACTGAACTTGGCGAAAAGGCCATTTCCTACTCTGCTCATGTAACATGGAACGCCTTGCAACAGGAACTGACGTTGTCCACCTTAATTTCTTTAGGAGATTTTAAACATTTGATATTGGTAATAGAAAAATCAAAGCAAAAGTTCGTCCTTTATTTTACCTTGTTTTACGGCACTCTGGTTTATTGTTTTATCACACTTCTTTCATTTTAACTGCATTTTCACTGTAGTTTATTATTAATGTTGTTTGTACTTTTTATATGTTCTGTCTGGAACAGGTCCCTCTTGTAACTGAATCCTCGTGGCTCAATGAGAATAGGCTGTATGAATAAAAGATGAACGAATGAATCAAAGCTTAAATATCAGCCATTTTTAAGGTAATCAAGACAAATGTATTAAAAACAATTGCCGAATACTGTGCCCTGTTAGACCATGAGCATTTCTGACAATTTTCTTGTTGCTTTAAAGCGTCTGTGACATGATTAATGAACTTTGCAGAAAGTGGCACAACATAAATATCTTTTATCATTCAACTATGTTCGTTTTTGCAAACAAACAAATATATTAAAATTTCATTCAAAGTCATTTTAAAT
>JAVCKU010000037.1:8439615-8449799 GCA_032273985.1 Hypsolebias coamazonicus | reverse complement strand
TAATAGACATGTTCATCCATATGTCATTATGTTTTTGTACTACAGATCAAATTTTTAAAAATGTACACTTTTTTTTTCAGTCAAACTTACTGACCCATTTCTTAAAGCCCTCTTGGCTCATCTTCTGCACTCAACCTTTGACCTGGGACAGTGTTAGGTTTGGGGCCCAAAGGTGCCACATCATGTGGAGGGCAAGGTTGAGGTCAAGGATCCACAAGAAAAACGCATTCAGCGTATGAGAACTCAGACACTCAGACGGGTAGATGAATAACAGCAACCCACCCCCTGTGTTTCTGTCTGCAGGCAGTAGTTCAAACCAAAACACAATTTTGTATCCGTTCCCTGGCTTTTAAAGATTTTCTGCTCAAGCGCCCCATGGGAGCTGCTGCAGCGCAGCGCCAGAGTTCACATTACCAAGATGCTGCCACGGCTGGTCTTGAGTCGTTCCTGGTTATTTCCTGAGCAAACTGCCAGCGCAGACAGAAATGCACATCAGCAGTGAAATCCAAAGTCAAACTGCTGAGACGTGAGGCTGTCTGGGTTAGTCATTATGGTGCCTGGCAGTTGTGTGTTTGTTTGTGTGCATTTAGTGAGGAGAGTGAGGAGGGGGTGGACTGTCAGACAGCAGGGGACAGAAAAATGTGTCCATATGGTAGAGCAGCGCCAGAGAGCCCCAATTTTCCATAAACTCCCCCCCCCAACTCCATCCCTAAATACCTCACACACACATGCATTGAAAGCTCGTGCACAATAACAGAAAGGCTGACGATCTGCAGACAGTTTTTGATCCCATTCACAGTGGCAAAGTAACAATGATGTGTTTAAATGAAGATTTACATAAATCTCAATCAGTTGTAAGTTCTTGACCCCCTCTTTTTGCTTTTTCTCACAGGGCCCACCTGGCCCCCATGGGAACCCTGGCCGGCCTGGTCCACCCGGGCTAAAGGTACACTTGCAGTCACTTGTGAGCTTTTGTTGCATTTTTTTGTGTGTTTTCTTTATCAGCAATAAAATAAAGGTGTATGATATATGACACGTAGAACCAGGCTCATTAAAATTCAACATGCAATTTTAGGTGAAATGGAAAAGATATGTATTAATACCAAGGGGGTCAGAGTTGTTGTTTTTTTCCACGTTAGACATTGTAAGAATGAAAGCAAAAACTCTAAATAAATCTGTCTAGTTTAAAAGTGTGAACAAAAAATCACCCTAAAACACATTTTCACCAGCCTTCTTGTAACTGTCAGAAATAATGAATGGCATAGCAAACATCCTTGAACTTTCCAGGACATCTTTGTAAAAGAGATTAATAATCTCAATGGATTTCTTCCTGGTAAAAGAAAGTTTCAAATAAAATAATAATAATAATAATAATAATAATAATAAGTTTGGATCTCAGAGTAAGAGGCAATCACTATTTTGCGTTTATTTTAAATATATGTCATAACCAGCTCCATTTGCAGATGCCTCACTTCAACCAGCCCTACAAATGCCGTGCTTGGTGTCATTTTTCTTTTAGTCTAATTTGTGCTTCACAGTTTTTTAACCATTATTTCCAAATCATCTGCCCTTTAGTTGTTCACCACCAGAATTGCTATGACAGAAGATGCAGCTGTCACAAAGCTGTGCTGTCGCAGTTAGTGGATACTGCAATATTCATTTATGATACATTTTAAAGTAACACTCATATGAATGCAATATCTAAACAAAAATCAATTGCTTAAAGTTTTCATTGTTGTTTTTATTGCCAATAAGTGTTCTGGATGGTGAATACATAACTGCCAAATTAAAGACGTTAAAAAAACATAGCGAATAAGAGTTATTATGATGAGCTATGATAAAGTCTTCAGATCATAAGTTCACATAATGTCAACAACAGCAAAAAACATAAGAGCACATTAAAATGACTCTCAGTAAAGATCTAAATACTGACTGGATGAAACAACATTTGAGTCAGTTATAGACGGGCTGGCAAAGATTAGGCGTCATCTTCCTGGTAGGTGTGTTGAAAGAAAAATGATGAGGTGTATGATGTTACGGGGTGCACTGCAATTTTTGGTCCTTTCATCGTTAATAAATGAATCAAAGTTGTAAATGGCGGTGGTCCAAAGAGAAGACAGAGGAGTCAGCACTCGGTGTAATTTCCGACCCTTGGCTTTGATGTGCTGAAGCACCATTATTGTTGCCTGCTGACAATAAAGCTGTGTGTGACTAAATGGGGGGAGGGGGGGCACTGTGTAAGAAGAGCATCCATTCGACTGAATGAAAAAGTCACTAAATGACATACAGTATCTGTCTACTTTGTTTATTTTAATTTTTTTACATTTTATTCAATTTGTCTGTGTAAATGTTGTAATTATGGGATTGCTCATCAGATGCCCTTATATTTAACTCATGATAACCCATACAAAATTAGCTTTTGTGTTCATTTTCTTTCAGGGGAAAAAGGGAGACCCTGGCATATCACCTGTATCAGCACCTAAAGGAGAAAAGGTATGGTCACATCCGACTACTACCTTAGTTGTTAAAGTTTCTTGTTTTGCTGTTTCTTTGCACAGTTAGGATATTTGTGAGGCCTGAAAATGATAAATGTTCTTTGACGTTCTTGGTTTTGTTTTTCAGGGAGACTCAGGAATGATTGGCCTCGTTGGACCTGTTGGCCAAGCAGGTCGAATGGTAAAAAAAAAAAGTCTTTAATGCCCATTTATCGTCTAATAACGTAATTAAGCACAATTATAAATCCCAAATAGAGAAGACTGAGCTATTCTTGGTCATTTAGCTTTGCACCGTCACAGGAAAAAAAGAAGAAAAATGCAACATCAGCCACAAACATGGCACGTTTTGGTGCTTCTTAATACTAGAGCAATCTTTTTTCAAACAAACAGGATCAAAGAGGAGCAGCATCCTGTCACATTTTATGCTGTATTCATTACAGATGAGCCTTGCAAACATGTCAGATGTATTAAGTGGTTGAATAGAGCTGGTAGATGGTATGTGCTGTATTTCAGTAGAGGTGTAAAGCACATCTGCTTGTATTCAATTTGTTTCCAGAGTCACAGTACCCTGAGTGTGTCAGGAGGTTTTCTACCTTAAGCTTTAACATATGGCTTTTGTTAGGAGGCTGCTTTTCTTTGTGTGTTTTAAGTGTTCATTTTAATGTCTCTGCCTCTGTCTTTCACATGCACACACACACACACACACACACACACACACAGAGACAGAAAGGGGGAAAGAAATAGGGCTGGTGAAAAACATTCACAAGGTTTAATTTACATTTGAATATTAGTTGAAGGTAACAGCAGATTTATCTTATACACAGCTCATGCTATTCAAATTTATTGTTACTTAAAGGTGAATTCAACCAAGGAAAGAATAAAAAGGTTCAGAATTTGCTCTTCATCCCTATTTGCACTTAAACAGTCCATGCCTAGATGATCAGTGGGATAGCTTTTCTTTATGCTTCAAGAGCCAACTAGGAAAAAATATATATTTTGTGAAAGTGCAAAGTGCTGAAAGAATTTGCTGAAGGACAACTGAGTTGTTCAAGCTAAAGGAAAAGAACACTAGCTAGCTATCAGCTAAAAGAAGCTTAAAAGGAGCAGAACAATAGCTACAAGCTAAAAGAAGCTAAATGCTATAGCTAACAGCCAAAAGTACAAAAATGATAGCTTAAACGTCGAAGTAGCAAAATGCAATTCAAAAGTAACAAAACACTATATAAATGTAGCCAAATGCTAGTTAAATGCAAAATGTAGCAAAAGGCTAACTAAAAGTAGAATACATGCTAAAAACAAAAAGAGCAAAACAAACGCTAAACACTAAAAGATACAAACTCTATTTAAAAGCCAAAATGACGAACGCAAGCTAATTGGAAAATGTTGTAAAAGGCTATACAACCTTAAAGTAGCTTAAGAAGGCAAAAATAGACATCTGCCTTATCAGATTTGAGAGAACAGTTTTTGAACGAATTGAATCGATCTCTACTTGAAGAGATTTTGCTTATAAAACAAGTATGCGTAAATGTGGGTAAATGTTTTAAAAAGTATAAAAGTTGGTCATAATTTGTGTCACTGATCTCCTAAAAGAGCTGAATATTTGATAAATAAATGGCTAAAATAATGTAAAATAGCATAGGTAGTTAGATTGCAAAATACATGTAGGAGAAATACAGTAAAATAAAAACAGAAAAACAATAGTGTGTATCAATAATCACACAATTAAAACTCTTCTTATCAGGGTGACATCATAGCCCCTCATCTGGAGAGCTGTTACCATAGTAAATTAATCAACACACACACGCACAGACAGGCGGTCATCACCAGAGCAGGCCTCGTGTATTGGTCAGTGGCTGCAGAGATGCTGCTTAGAAAGGACATTTGTTACATTTTGAGGAGTTGGTGTCCTTTCCACACAAACACAAAGAAGCTTCCACAGCTCAGAAGAATCCACAGTAATCCCTCTGTTGTGCTTTACTCTGGAGCTTTCGATGACTCTCCATCCTCAGAGCAGCCCAGTGACTGATATGAGTCAGCCGTCAAACTTCAGCGTAGTATTGTGGACTCAAACAGGCTCTTCTCTGTTCCTTCATGTCAACACAGGTGGAAAGTCCCAGCGCAGCTTTCTCCATTAACGCACGCAGTTCAATAATGAGAAGACAGAAAGACTTGTTAGGCCACCATGAAACACCCACACGCTGTTTCATTTGACTCTCTTGCTGTTACACTTTGTTTTATTTGCTTTGATTTTTGTGGTTTAGGAAAACAAGACAACAGCATCTTTCCTTGTGCTCTCAACTGTATTTTTTTTCCCCTTCCACCTTCTTCAAACACACTCAAATACACACAACCAGTGCAGGCTCTAAATCGTCCTGCAGCTTGATGTTTCAAGCGGGAATTCTGGAATTTGGCTGCTGGTTTTCCATGGAAAGCTTCTAATGGAGAAAGCAGCGGTGCTTTAAAAGCATCAGAGGCCGAGTGTGATTTTACACCGTTGGTCAAGCCAAGCATGTTCCGCTCTTTACAACATTTGTTCTACTAAGCAGACCCTGAATGCCTTTTCAGTATGGTGGGCAGGGTCAGGGAGAGGGGACATACACCGAGGTAAACCTCAGCTACAAGGCCACATTACAAGCCGCAATGCTGCGTCTCTGTGTGTCTCCACTGTCTTGTCTCACTTTTTTGTTTGTCTTTTCTCTTTGTTGACCTTTTTTTTCCTCCTAAAGATGATTTGTGTAGCTTTTCCTAATGTAAGTGCTGATTTTCACTAGTTAGCAAATTTTTAACTACATATTATTGCCCTGGATTGTTGCATCTGCTTTCTGTTAATGAATGCAGTCATCTGTCCTTGCAGCAGATGTGACTAGAAGAAGCTTTATTCAACGGAGACTGAGTTGTTGACTCATGTGGTTACACAGAACTGTAACTGAACGTATATTAATCATCATACTGGGAAAACCTAAGTTCTTCTAGAACAGGGGTCTGCAACCTTTACGATCAAATGAGCCATTTTTATGCCTTCGTTCACTATATTAAACTTGTCTGGAGCTGCAACAACCTGCTACAGATGTGGTTATCAACTGGTGGCCCCTGAGCCACTTCAGATTTGTTGGAGGGGGCTCTTGTGGCCGGTAGGGGTGCATTATAAAGCTAAACATATGAGTTTAAACATGTATTAAAGCAAAAGACCAGATTCTTGTAAAGAAGTGAGGAAAAAAATCTGTTTTTACCATATTTTTTTAAATAACAAAAATCTATAAACTATGCAGACAGTTCTCCATACAAAGAAATAAAGCATCAAGTTAAAGTATGTTTTACTCCTTGTAATTGCTCCAGTGTTCACATATTTTCAAAAGAAATGACAGAAAAACCGTTAGAACTAGACATTTTTTGTTGTTTGCATAACCAGTAAAATTCAGTTTTATGCCAGTTTTCGGTCAAAGCTTGATTAGAGTCACTGCAGAGGAACCAAAGAGCCACATCGGGCTCCAGAGCCGCAGCTTGCAGACCACTGCTCTAGAAAGATAAACTAGATGAACTGGAAAAATAAGTGTAAGAGTTTAATATAATGTCCTTAAAGTGATAATATTTAGAATTCATCCCTTTTGTTTACCAGATTTTTCTAGTACATTTATCCTACTTAGACTACAGTTGTAATTGTGATTCAGTTAGGACCTCCCTCCCCCCCTCCCCCCATGATGTAGCTTTCATCAAAACTGTCCATTTACTGTAGATTCATGCCATTGTTTGTTTGTCTGCTCCTGGCAGACGTCCATGTTTATGCTCTACGGTGCATGCAGCACATGCTCGGAGCCAGACGATTACTGCACAGTCTTCTGTCTACATGTTGTAAGAGCCCTTTTGGGGCGCTGCGGGTGGAAAGACGAAAGTTTAAATTAATGAGGTGCACTTTTTTTTTTCGGCTACCAGCTTGTTATCCAGTGGAGGCAGACAGTGGAAAACACTTTAGCTGTCAACACAACGTTCCTCTGCACTCAGTGGATCACCCCCTCACTGTACAGAGTTGCTGGTAACAACCGAGAGGAGTGTCATGTCACAGGCAGACACAATGTGTCTTCAATTTTGTTGCTGCCAAAGTGCATTTAGCTCTGCTCAGGGCGCTCCACAGCATGGTGGGTAGGAGGGGCAGAGCTTACAGGGTGCTACTGGAGAGTTGTAAATGAAAAACATTCTGGTGGCTTTATCTGATTGCACACAGATGCTCATTATACAAGTGGCATTTAACCACAAGCAGACTGGTAGCAATGGTTGCTCTCATTAGTAAACTCATAATGAGTGCGATAAGAATCTGAGATGTAGCAATAGAAGTGCAGTCAGTACTCAGGACACACAGCATGTGTGTAGCTAGTTGATGCCAGTTTGGGAACACAAGACCCTACATATGTTTGTGCTATAAGTAAGCTATGTAATTAGGGGGGGAATAATTAGGTTCACAAAACTTAGTGTGTGAATGTGGGAACATGTGTGTTCACATGTTTGCAAGCGAGTGCAAGGAATTTGTCGCTATTTCCTGGAAAGCTGCTGAAGGAAAACGGCAAGAAAAATTCAAGATCTAAGCTCTAAACCAATAACAATCAAACTTATGCGCATTGTTAAACTTAATAGCACCTATCAATGGAATAATGAAGGTTCTGCTGTATAAATGAACTCTTGACAAAACTAAACCAAAATAGTAATTTCATACCACAAATTAACTGTTTTCAAATAAATGTACAGTATATAGATTTTAAGCATCTGACATGGACATTTAAAAGTATGTGGCTGAAAGTATTTTGTTATTTCTTACATTATTTAAGCAAACATTCTTATTTTTATTGTAACATATTGCTTTTATTCCATGTCAACCTTTGCATATTACAGTATATGTTTTAATTGTTACCAAATGATTGAAGGCCATCGATTTCCTCAAACTGAGTTGAACTAATTTATGAGGTTTCACAGAGCAAATGATGAACGTATTAAACACATGAACGCAGGCACCCAGTGTTTCTATTCCCGCTCACCAAAGTTTTAAAGATTTCTCCATATTAGATGTGCCACACACGCAACTTCCTGTTTATTGTAACTGTGTCGCAGAGGGGGGGTTGAGCACTTGCTGACATGTTTGGTTTGTTTTCGGTCCAGTACTCATCCAGCTTCAAAGACCTTTTGATGTGGATTAGATACAAGGTCCTTGATTTGTTTTCCAGAATTTTTTTGTTCAGTCAAAAACAATAAATCTGCATTGTTAGCATAATGAAAAAAAAGCATAAGGTTCAGTTTAACGAGAGTGAGTTGGCAGCATGAAGATGTGAGCCAGCGAAGGGGACCAGGTAACATACTGGGAAGCTGATTGCTGCATCCTCCTCTCCTATTGAAACCCAGATGGTTTACAAGATCTCTGGGAATCTTGGCTTGGTCCTCTGGAGCTGTGGTCTAGGAAAACGGAACAACAGGAGTCTGTTTTTGCTTTGCTTTTCCCCCCCTCTTTCCCTTTCTTTATGTCTTGCTCTCTCACTCCATCAAGCTGCGGTCTGGGATTGCATGTCCTTCCATCTTTTATTTAGTTTTTCTCCTCTCTGACTGGGGTTTGTGCTGCTGAAGTCAGCAAAACCAAAGCAAAGCCCTGTCAGGTAGTCTTTAGCTTTGCAGCTGCCCCACACACAGTCTGAGAGTCCTGCTATCTGACTCAAACAGGAAGGCATTTATATCCCCAACATGCCATGAACCTGGCACCATAGCTCTGTGAGCACAGCCAGTGGAAACTCTGATCCTTGGACAGAGGGCCAGATTGATTCTTTGCACATGGCAAATCATTTGTCTGCTGATGCTGTTAGCTTTAACAAGCATATTCATACGTTGCAAATTTCCCAGATTTAAAAAATCCTTGTAAGCATGTTTCATGATTTTCACATTTTGTGCTTTTTTTTCCTCTTTGCCTTGACTTTCTATGATCATTATTTTGTAATGTCTTTTTTTTTTCTTGCTACAGGGACAGAAAGGTTACCCTGGTCCACCTGGACTTCCTGGCGAGCCTGTAAGTATCTTTCAGCAGTTTATGCAAGATCTATAAACGATGTTCTCACATATTTCCTCCATTTTTTACATTCCATTAACCTCGCACTCACATTCTGTCACAGGGTGCAGTACTTTAATGGTTCACAGTGTCTTTATTTATTTACTTATTTTTTAATGTATGCATTTAATGTACTTTTACTTAAGTCTCTGAAATGCTTGGATTCATGTTGTCCGGTGTCTCACCCTTCAGTCTCACCTCATTCTCTAAATCCTCAATCATCACCTCAGGTTGTTTAACCTTTGTCTGTGTGCATGTGAGTGTGTGCACCAAGTTGGCTTGCAGGACTGCCAGATTAGATTAGAGTGTTATGAAGCACCAGTGAAGACAGACATCTGGCCAGCACTGTGCTACAGTGATGCTCCTCAGGATATTACAAAATGATGCCAAATAGAAGAGAAATCAGAGCCAAAAAAACAGAACAAGCCAACTAGGCCAACAGCGACACACTCATTTTTATTACACAGCAGCTCTGGAGAACCTTCCACCCCCCCCACCCCCACCCCCCGTTTTTTAGAGGATTGTGAAATAATAAATGATTTTCTAACCTTTGATCAATTTGCGACTCTGTTAAGTTGTGAAAATCTGTTCAGTGAACTTTTTTAAAATCCTTTGCTAAGTTAGAGGCGACACATCTCTAGATGTTTCATCCAGCCCAGCATTATTTTAAGAGTCGAGCATCCATCTTTTAGTTTAGATCTATTTTAACTCGTGCTAATACTTCCATTCAGACACAACTTGCGTCATTAGAATGGAACATTCTCTTCATTGTTCCACTTTGTTAATCTTGCAAAGCATGCAATCCTCTTTAAGTGCAACAAGAGCAGCAAAAGTCTCATAACAAGCCCTATTTAGGTAAGCTCCCATTGTCAGGATGATGTCATCAACATAAAGAGTTCCTGCACCGCTCGTTGTGGAGCCCTTTCTCTCTCTCTACATTATGTCCTGCACTGATGCTTGAACGCCCCCCTGTTTCCCACAGAGCTGCCCTCGCTTCTGCTGTTGATCATGACTTTGGCCTGGGTTCTGAATCACCACAGCACAAGTGTCTGAGTAACAGACACAACTGTTTGGCATTGGGAGTTTTTCAGCTATTGAACAGCAAAAAACCAGCTGGTGTGCATGAAGTGCTGAGGACTCTGTTACTGTAATACACCACTGGTTGAGTTCAGAGTTCTACCCCCCACCCCTCAAACCACCTCCGCAATGTTGGTCAGCTGAAGGGCTCAGTCAAAATCTTGCTGGCTTCTAAGGATTATGCAGTGTATTTATCCAGGAGAGGGGCGTGTCAAAGAAAGTTATACATGGACACTTGTACTCCATGAAACTTGGACACAACTTGCTTTGTGTGTGTGTGTTTGTTATTCTTCCTGACTGTTACATCAACACACATAACCTCCTCATCAGCATCTACACACAGACAACTTTGAAAAAAAAATTCAGCAAGGTCATTTCTGTGATGCATTTTTAAACACATCCACATGACAACAAATGACAACTGTCACTGTGCAAGAGGCAGGGGACACTCTGGACAGGTCTCCATCACAGGGACACATGGAGACAAATGAGACAAACAGCCATTCTTTCTCTCACTTACACTTAGAGACAATTTA
>JAVCKU010000037.1:8360864-8372299 GCA_032273985.1 Hypsolebias coamazonicus | reverse complement strand
TGCAAAAGAAAACATTACTAAGATCTAAGATGTGAACTAAGAAAAACACCAACTAAAAATACACTAAGCACTAACATTAGTCCAAACAGCAGCACGAACATGAGTTTGTGGTGTAAAATATAAGAAATGTTTGATCAACGTGCAAATGAATGACAGCCATTTGTTTTGTAGGTGCTGGATCTGCAGGATTGTGTGGACGGACTCCAAAGTTCAAACAGTGAGCTACAGAGCAGGCTGTCACAAGTGGAGAAGTCAGAGCGTGATGCCTGTGAACAGGAAGGCAAAGATCTGACTAGCAGACGCCAGTGCAAACAGGTTAGATGCCTCAAAGGACACCTGCAAATGGACGAGGTTAAATGTGAAGTTGTGATGTCAGTCTTTTATAAAATTGTAGACAGACGGACTACTGTTAAAATTACTTGAATCATGAGTCATTATCTAACATCCACCTTTATTAGCTCCTTTTTACCCTCTTGACCTACATCTTAACCTCTGCTCTTTTAGCAACTAATGTTTGGTAAAACTACACGTCTTGTTTCTCTGTGTTTATACTAGAAACAGTCCTCTTTCTCCATCCTTCTTTTTCCTAATCAGTCCCTGTTTTTCTTATCTCTGTGTCCCATAAATCGGTCTCTCTTCGCCATGCTACATTAGCCACATCATGCCATTCTGCTGTTGCTGTGCAGTGTTTTATGGATTCTGTTCCCTCTTTAAGTTTTCTTTTACCGAGCCATGTGTGTCATACTCGCCTCCCATCCCATTACTCTAGCAGCTTGAAAAGACGCATGAGATGCAACCACTGGCTCACAGTAACAGGGTACGTCTTCCTGATCAGGATAAGGAGAGCCAAACAAACGTGGTCACAGAAGAGGTATAAAATGCTTGTTTTTTATTGGTTTAATACCTAAAATACTATTTGAAAATCTTAATCACCATTGTTATTTAAATAGAATTATAAATTCTCTTCTTTTGTTCATGGCTTATGATAATTAAAACTTTTATTTTTAGATGACAGCTGCAAATCTGTTGCGTGATAACAACAAGGACAGTTGGTATTGCCAGAGTAGAGAGCATGCTCACTCTGACACGAGCCTCATGGACACCAGAGAAAACACAGAGAGGAACACAGATGTACCGACACTTAAATCTCTGCTGATGGATTGTGGCTCCTCCTCAGTCGTGGAGTTGAGGTGGGTTTTATTCTTCAGTGAAGTTCATAATCTACTTCATAGTTTCACTTTTAACAGCAAGATTCTTAAACTTCGGTGAAATATTACTTTTTACAGAGAGGAGCTGCTACGTCTTCGATCTGAAAATGCGAAGCTGCAGGGTGTCCTTAAGGAACAGAAATCTACGGAGTGTAAAGAAAAAGAGAGCGCAGAAATTTCAGGGAACAGCAGCGATGGACAGGCTGAACTGAGAAAGAGTTTGGAAACTCTGCAAGCTGAACCTAATCACAAATTTAATGACATCAAACTGTTGAAGGAAAGAGCAGAGAAGTCAAATGAGATGTTAGATGGAAAGATTTCTATCAGCACTGCAGATGAGATGGAGAGTTCAAAACCTCAACATCAGACACACAGCAAGAGGGCAAACCAGCTTGTCTCAAGACGCAGGGTAGGCTTTATATTTGTATAAAACTTATAAAGACACAATATTTTTCAATTTTTGCATTGCTTTTAGCATGTTTGTTCATTTGTTTGTTTCAATTGTAGACTGCTGTCAAATCTCGCCTCCCCGTGCCAGTCAGGCATAAAATGGAGGGAAGCATCAGCAGGCAGTCTGTGAGCTATGACCAGATGCAAACTGAGACACGTCAGCATCTCAATTTGGAGAACGTCTTTGGTTCTGATCAGGAATTGCATACTGACTCTGATTCTGCACTAGAACACTACACATCGCCTTCCTCCACTTTGAGATGTGCTCAAACAATCTGCAGTCCAGCAGGGTCTGACAGGGGATCTGAAGTCAGAATATCAGACGATCACGCCCAGGGCGAGTCAGCTCTTCTTACTCAGCTTGAACTTCTCCACCAGGAGTGCCAGGAAAAGGAGGTCCTGATCAACAAGATGAGCAAGCAGCTTGTTGATTTAGAAGAGCTCCATGCTCAGCTTCAGGAAAAGGAGAGGCTGAATTTCCAGTATACAAAGGCTTTACAGGCTGCACAGTCCACCATCGCTTACCTGACAGCCTGCAATTTGGACAACCAGGGGGGACTGGGTTCACATGCAGGTTTAGGTGCTGTGGATTCTGTTGCTGACCTCCACAATAGATGCATGGAGTTGCAGAAAGCCCTACAAGAGAAGAAGGAGCTTAACAACCATCTTATTGAGCTTCTGACCATGGCGGAGAAAGCCATCACCTCTTCTCACAGCCAAAGTTTAAACCCAGAAGCTAGAGATCTTTGTTTACAAATCGAAAGTGCTTTACATCCGGTAAATACATCTTCAGACACAGATAGCCCAAGAAATATCTTTAGCTATTCTGAGGAATCGCTGCATGAACTGCAGCGACATGCGGACTCTTTGCAAGAGGCGCTTTTGGAACAAAGTAGGCTCAATGCAGAGCTTCAGGAACAGCTGAGGGCTGCAAATTCTGCTGCGCAATTGGGCCACATCAGTAACCTTGCTCTAAATGGCAGCATCTCACGGCAAAGAGCAGCAACAGAAGAGTCAATTGAAGAAGAGGCTGCTGAGGAACACCCTGGGACAACAGGAGGTTTTGATAATACTACGTTAAATCAGGAGTTGAGTGTTTTAATGAACTGCTTCAGTGCAGCAGAGTCTACTGTGTCCTCTTTAGCAGCTCACTGTGATAATGTAGGCTCATTGACACTTGACAAAACAGTGGAAATCAGCCCTGACCTGCAAACAAATTTAGACAACCTTCAGCGAGTCCTGCTGGAGCGAAAGCAACTAGTTGAACCTACTCACCCAAAAACCAAATCTAAAGCAAGTTCCTCTGCTTCAAGCAATACAGAAGGGCTGAAGCTCCATGAAGACCTCTGCCTCCTCGTCAAGGTGTTCAGTGATTACTCTCAGAGGATATCTGATCTGCCGGCTGCCCTGCAGGAGGAGAAAGCCCACACAAAAATGAGTGAGGGCCACAGGACGGTACAGGATGCCAAGGGATTACCACCAAATGTTAAGCTCCAACTGGAGACTTTACATAAAGCTCTGAGGGAGAAAAAGAAAACATGTAAAACCCTGGAGGAGAAACTGGCCACTGCTCTTACCAAGACGCACTCTTCTGAAACTGCACCGAAAGGTTAGAGAACGCTTGCTTTTGTTTGCAGCAGATGACCTTTTTAATTATGTTGTGACACTGCCAATGTGTGAATATTAAAGTTTAAACTGTTCATCCAAAATAAAATAAATATATAATGCAGAGGTATAACATTTAATATGTTTTTAATAATTTATTTCTAACGTAAAATGTATTGCTTTTAATGCCAGCTCCTGAGCAGGGTGACAAAAGCGTGCAGGTGGATTTGCAGGACCTGGGTTACGAAACCAGTGGCAAGAGTGAGAACGATAGGGAAGAGAACAGTATCACAGGTAGACAGCCTACAGGCAGACTGCATGTCTGTCTGCTGAGTGGACACTAATCTCACATGTGGATAGATCCTTTCACTCTTACGTGTGCATGAGGAGGGAACTAGGGCGTTTTCAACTGGGTCTTATAATACATACACTTTTTTCTGGTTTTCATCTGAGATTTCTTTTGCCCTATGCACCCAAATGAAATTTGCATTAATAAATTCTTGCATGTTTCTAAGGTTTGAGATGTCTTTTGAGCACTTATTAACCTACCGTATCACTTTTGTTTCTTGTCTTATGAGTCTTAAGCCCCCAGTATACTCCTGCGTACGTCCGTACGTACGCTGAGGTACGAGAGTACCCCCGCAGGGCATGTACGCGCAGAGCTCAATTTTTACAACCGTGCACGCGCGTACACTGTGTCGCACAATAAACTGCCCGGCAATGGACTGTTTTTTATGCGACACCCATGTATAAAATTCCTTTCTTCATCCCTGATCTGGCCTTTTCTTTTGTTTTTTTTGCCAAGAGGCGAGTGATCTCTTCCTCCTCCATTGACTCCATGACTGAAATGGTGAGAAATGAAGGAATTTATCACGAGTGAATTAAATTCAGCTCCAGCGTGGCGGCAGGAGGGTCTGTAGATTTCCTAGTTGGCTGGTCTGATGTGTGAGCTGCAGGACCAGTGCTCCCTGTTTTTTATTTTTTAGAACTTTTTATTAAAAACATATAAACACAGAACACCGTTGCAGCTGAGGCTGCCAGCTCTTGTTTTTTTCTTTTTTTTTTCTGACCTGTCAATCAATCCAGTAGACGTGTCAGCAAATAACCAATTGGCGACCTCAGTTTGTTCCGAAAGTAATCGCCCCTTGTCTGTGGAGCTGACTGCAGCCGCTCAGGGTGGGTGCTTGAGTATGATGTCTGAACCCTCTGCGTACAGTACAGGCGTACATACGCATGGACGGACGTACACGAGAGTATACTGGGTGCTTTACTCTGTCAGATGATTTGTTTCTTCACATGGCAGTGTCCTTATTTTTTGCGTTGGATTTTTTTTTTTTCTTAGTCTAAAGTGTTTGTCTTCCTGTGTTGCCAGATCTAGAGGTGGGTGTGAATCACAGCTGCAGTCCTTTCAGTCTTCCTCCACTGTTCAAACATGAACAAGCCAATTTCTCTTCCACGGAAAACTTGGAATCAACATCCAGCACTCCGTACCCTAGTTCCCCTGCTCTCAGCTCAGCTAAGGTAGGCTTATTATTGTTTATTTACTGAATGATAATTTATTAATCAGTTCTACCCTTGTCTCTTTCAGTGCATGTGTTATTTGTGAGCGTGTTTATGAAATCTTTACAAAAATCTCGTGTTCTAATCTGAGCTGGCTATTCATTTGAAAACGTGTAGCTTGAACAAGATTCTGCTACAATTACTCAGTTTTTGAATGTCAGTATTACTCTATTAAATAATGTGATAATTTTGTTTTAATAACCACCTACTTGTGTGTTTAGGTCAGCCTGAAAGGCCTGCAGGTGTATGATGAATATGGTGTTTCAGAGGACCCTCTTCAGCTTCAAGCACAAGTCAGAGAGCTGAAGGTCCAGCTTGAAAACCAGACAAAACTCATCCTTCAAATGCAAAGTCTCCTGCGGAGGAACTCCCTCACCAGTGACGTGGCTGCCAACACCTCTGATCTACTCAGCATCAGGGAACAGGACAACACACAAAAAGTAAACCAAGAAAAGAGTGGGCAACTAAGAAAGACAAATGAAGTAGAAAACCAGCCAGTGAAAGACAGAGCTACTCGTCTGAATTTGGACCTGGAGAAGGAGAAGACACAGAACCAAAGCACGAATGAACTACAGCAAACACGCAGCGACTCCACATCACCTGCCAGGTCAACATTCTTTTCTATGTTCTGTCAAAATTAAGTGGTTTTTGCTCTCAGTTAAAGCTGCACACATTTTTGAACAATTAAATCTAGCAGTTGCCATCAAGTTTATTGCATATTCTCTTCTCCACAGGCTGGATTCTTTGGTGCAGTCACAAGCCAAGGAGCTGTCTCAACTGAGGCAGCAGATCAAGGAGAGCCGCAGGCTGGGAGCTCTGCAGCGTAGGCAGTTGGAGGAGCTGAACAAGGCCTTCAAAGATCTGCTGCACGCCAGCGAAGTTGACGATTTCATGGGGGAGGTTATCAAAGAAAAGTTGGACAAGAGTCTGAGCCTTCTAGACAAGCTGGAGGGACGACTGGACAAAGGTTTTGCACAGTTATTTATTTTTTTACAGTATTCTTCAAAAAGCCAAGAATGCTTAATGCATCTCTATTAATAAGAACGTTTATCTTCACTTTGAGTTAGTATTTAACGCATTTTTGGACATGAACATTGAATTTAAAAACGAAGCTTAGGCTAAGGTGATAATTGTGTTTATTGTGCTGAAATAACTTGAAGTTGTACCACTTCGACCCATCTAAAATATGAGCACAAAAGAGCAGTTGTGTGTAACTGTTGTGCACAGACAGGTTGATGACATGTTTTTTTCCCTGTCCTGTTTAAGAGTCTCACGTGGAAAATGAGGATTCAGCAGCTCTTGAATTGTCTCACAGGTACATCAAATTCTTTCATACTATCTTTTTATTTATTTCTCTGTTGCTGTTTTTATTTATTTATTTGTTTGTTTATTTTTTGCATGTTTTTGCTAAGAAATGCAAATACCTAAAATGTTTAAAACACTTCACCTTCACATTTAGGAACGGTTTAATGATTTCAATAAAAATGCCTTTACACTTAAAGCAGTAGTTCCAACACAATGTTATTCCAAACAAATCTGCACCTTGCTAACTGTTTCTAGATTTACTTTAGTTCAGAAAAGAGAAATGATTCACTTTACTTTTTTAATGTTTATTAGATTATTTGGGTCTGATTTTGTTGTTAATGTGCATAAATCTGGCAGATTTGTTGCAACTCTAAACACCCAACAAAGCCTAATCTAGTGCCTGGCTTTGGTGCAAGTAAACATATTCTATTTCCTCAGTTCCCTTGTTTCTACTTTTAATGCTAAGTTAACCAGCCAATAATAACTGGAAACATGTTAAATATCATATTATTACTTCAGTGACGTGAATATTGTGCATGACTTGAGCATTTAGTTTTGTCATACTTGAAAAATTATTGAAGAAAATCTTAACATGATGAGCTTTTATCATCCTTTGATGTGTTGAGCTCTAGTAATTAAAGTTAATGTAAAATATTCCACTGTTGCTACGATCTGTTTTATACTTTTTGTGTTACCGTTCAGGTGATGCTAGATGATAGCATTGATATTAGTCTCATAAAAAATGTTTTCCTTTGAGCCTCTTTTATGACCCTAAGCTGTCTGTGGTTGTTTTTGTAGAGACGTACTGTTGACCTAGTTTGATCTGTCAGCTTTTTTGATTTTGTACCACTACTACACAGTGTGTTGTGTAATCTTTTCATCACTCCATCTTCAAGGTCAAAGTCACAAATCAAGGTCAAACATTATATAAGGTATTTCTTGTCAAGGCCATTGCTATAGATTGTGAATTGCTGTCTAATAGTTTGTTGATGGGCGCATAATGGACCGTATGCAGTACTCTTGTTAAAACTACACTAGTTTACCATCACATCAGAAACTGAAGAGTTTTTAAGTGGTTTGATATGATGTAACAATTAGCACTCAGTGTGTGCAAGGCAGTCTGTTTGGAGAATCATGTAGGATTTGAGGTGAAGCAGATAATCTGGCCAGTGGTTCTAGACTTATTCTCACATGCTAAATGAAAGAGGCTCAGTGTAAAAGATGGGTGAAAGCTAGGCCTGTCGCAATAAACAAATCAATTTATCGGCTTTATCGTTTCTTCGTCTTTCTCTCTTTCTACTGAAGACATCGGATGACAAAAAGCTCAACTCCTGTGCTTTTCACTGATCCCTCCCTTTCTCTTTAAAATCAATTTTAACCATCTGAAATCGCGTTTTTGGCTTGTTAAAAGCAGCTAAGTTGAGAAGCTAAGCCACAAGCTAAAATAACAGGCCGACCTCGGGGAAAAATTCTCTGTCTTGTCAAAGCTCCAAACTTTACAGTTGAAACCCGTGCCTTTGTGTAAAAAGTTGTTTTTCTCTGCAAAAAGAAGCTGAGAACTTGTTCACAGATTTTTATTATTATTTTTTTTATATAATTAAAAGCTTTGTGTGAAAAATGCTATGCTAACGAGTCCAAACCACATCGAGTGTCCGCCATTTTGAGAACCAAAGAGAGACAGCCCATATCACGTCAAGGGGCCTCCCTCCCATTTTTCTTAAAGAGGCACGCTGCTCGCTCCCTCACTATCCAACCTTCGGTTCAAACAGTCTTATACTGCCATCCGGTGGTCAAAAGAGGTACTACACAGAAAAATTAACCAACATTTCTTCTTAAATTTGACAATAATTACTAATCATTGCCAAATTTCAAACAATATTATCATTTATCACAATAATTTCTGAGACAATTACCGGTAATCGCCCAGTAAAATTTATTATCGTGACAGGCCTAGTGAAAGCAGGGTTGTTGTTTTGAACGGTGAGCTGCACACATTACCTCCGAGTTGACACGTAAATGCTGGCTCAGCTCTGTTATTTCTTTGATTCCTACTTCATATGTGCATCAGCTGTGATCACCTTCACCTCCGTTTTTCTGCCTCTGCACATTTATGTATAGCATTGATGCATATACAAAAGTTGTTCATGGTTTGAAGACTAATATGAGAAGGGATCAAGCTAACCGATGGTCAGAATAAAAAAACAGATTTACATTACAGTATGTTTGCATTTAGAAATACTCAAATTAGAAGTTTAATTTTGAGTACCGGTACTTCATACAGTATCATTTCAGAGTTGATCAGTGTGAAAAACGTTAACCCATTATTACTGTTGGCAACAGTCTCGGCGAGCTTCAGCAAACATCACACTCAGTTCTCTCCAATGAGGAGAACATGAACGATCCTCCTGATAGCCTGTCTAGAATCCAGCAGGAGATAGATTTCCTGCGTCTGGAGTTGGAGGGTGAGAGAGAGCTGCAACATCAGCACATCAGCCTCCTCGTCCAGCAAAACCTCCACCTGGCTGAAAGCACCAGGGAGCAGCTGGACCTGTGAGTGGGTTTGACCCAGACAGACAGCGTGACGTTTGCTGTGCTCTAAACTTCCAGCTGTAGGTTTCCACCTAAAGTCGTCTGAAAACGCTTCTTTTAGAAATAGTTTTTCTCGACTTCTCATGTCTTTAGAGGTCTTTTTTTCTTTATGGACGGTGCTTTTACTTTTCTGTCAAAATGATGAGTTTGGCATGTTGCGGTTGACAATCTTAACACGCTGGTATTCATGTGTCTCATTTCATCTCTTAGATTGGCTAAAGAGCTGCAGGAGAAGAACAGACTCATCCAGAGCCTGCAGAGTCAGATCAGAAGCAGAAGTCCCAGCAGCCACCACAGTTCTCACTCTGATCTATTCCACTCGGACATAACGTCTTCATCCTGTCACAGCAGCCCCTCCACACAAGGTGGCAGTCGATCACGCAGTAAGATCCATTATCTTTACCTGCTTCTTCCTTTTCAAGTCGCAGGTCACTGGTGCCCATGTCCACCAGTTATTGTAAAAGAGGCAGGGGACACTGGACCGGTCGCAAGTCCATCACAGGGATATACTGTACAGAGACAAACAATTTAGTTATTTGTAAATATATTCTTAATCTTGGAATTATTTGTGTGTCTGAGAACAAAGTTAAATTAATAGTGAGTCACAATGAACTCAGTTTGCTTTATCAAAACTTTTGTCACAGCCTCTCTAGTAACAACAATTATTTTACACTCAGCTGTAGCACTGCAGCGTCATGCAGGACAACCAACCCAGCCAAGGGTGAAGCAGGTGTCCAGTTTCAATGCACCTCCACTTAAAGTTGCATTATTCAGTGGTGCCTATCCTGTTCAGCCCCTCAAATTGTATTTCCCTGTGGAAAGGTGCAGCAAAGGGTATAAAAGAGTTGTGTAAAGCTTGTTTAATGCCTGGGTGTGGGCTCAAAACTTGCCTGTTGCTTTTGAACTTTATCTATTTTTAATTTGGGATTTTGTGGATTGAGTGATTCTGATGAATAGTTAATGACGAAATGGCTCTTTCATTCAATAAAAGTTTACTAAATAAAAGCTGTTCAGACTTAATTAAAATACGATCACTTTAAATTAAATTAATTTGTCAAATTTAATTTGTCGTTGTCTTCTTGTTCCTGCTCAGGCCAGCAGAACTACGCTTACAGGATAGGAGCAGCTGATCCTCCTGTAGGAGGAGCTCAGGAAAAAGTTGTGTCTGGCAACGTAAACAATGCCAGCAGACTGCAAGGCCTTCAGAGGGAGAACGGACTCCTGCAGGAGCAGCTTAGAAGCAAGGAGGAGCTAAACGCCACCCTACGCAGTGAACTAGAACTGCATCGCTCAATTATGGCCCAGGCTAGTTCTCATCACCAGGAGCAGGGCCATGACCAGGAGGTCTCAGGGCCTCAAACAGGAGCACAGAAACAAGACGAAGACATTATCTCACCACAGACAGCTGAAGAACAGCCTCACATGATGAATTCAGGTAATTAAATGTCATTAGTAGGTTGATATGTATTGCAATTGTGTTTAACTGTGCATTTCATTTGGCCTTTGTGCGCGTTTCTATTAGACCTGCTGGCAGAACATTTGCAGGAAATCAGAGCTTTACGACAACGTCTCGAAGAAAGCATTCGCACCAACGACTGCCTGAGGGAACAGTTGGAGAGGAGGCTGGCTGAGGTGGAGAAAGACCCAGGTCTGCATTGAACACAACAGTTTTATTCTATTTTTGAACTCTGTGCATATGAATTCTATTTTCTCTCATCCACTGTAGTCATGCCCTTGAGTGTTGACTGACAAATGTGTCTGTGCTGTTTTTAATTTAGCAGCCACAAACATTTTTATTCACGGCAATGACGAGCAGGGTCAGCTGGTTAACGAGGTGCGATATCTCTGGGAACAAAATCAAACCCTAAAGGAACAGCTCAGCGTTGGATCGCGAGGTAACACATTTGGTTAGAACTGCAAGCATTTATGATCGGGGTTCAAGGCCCCTCAATGTATGTTCCCCCCTCCTACCTGTGCCCCCCACCAATCCTTCAAGGACCTATCAAACTACTGGCTTGTAGATTCAAAAGTCATAAACTTGATCCTGATAACGAGCAAAATGTTTACAATCAATTATATGGTTAAATTTTCACTATTTTATCCTAAAATAACGCACATTTCAGTGGTATGTAAACATTTACTTTACAACTTTACTCTCTTCAGACAAGCAGAAAGAGAATGAGAAGCTCCGGGAGACTCTGGCCAGGCGGACAGCCAAACTGGAGCAGAGCAGGAAGGAGTGTGAAGCTCTGAAACAGGAAAACATCCGACTGAAGGAGAGACTGGAGCACTGCAGCCAGGAAAACTCACTGCTGCAGAATTCTTTACACTCCAGCAAAGAGGAGCTGCAAAGGTGTGCATGCAATCACAATGATTCACAGTTATTCCACAGCAAATTGTTCATGGAGCGTGCAATTCTGAATATTTCCTTATTCAGAGCTGTTCTCTTGTGCAACCTGAAACTGCACACTAATTACCAACCTTACCAATCTGAGGAGTCATTATTATTTCCATTATTCCAAAGCACTGTAACTTTGAAATATGACTCTGTCAAAGGAACTCATTGAAGACCTCATACATGCACACACACACGCACACACTAATGGGAGTGTGTGTGACCTTTTGCTCTTAAGTCCTACTGACACAGTTGAGTGAGGCTGCAACTCAAAACCAGGAGTCTGGTTTACTATCAAATAGCTTCCCCTCTCCCTTTCATTG
>JAVCKU010000037.1:8346873-8357870 GCA_032273985.1 Hypsolebias coamazonicus | reverse complement strand
AACCATCTGGGCAGGTCTAGACCAGGGGCTCTGGCCGCCCCTCCCCCCCCCTCCCCACGGCCCCTAGGGGCCATGGAGGGAGACGGTGATGCCACTAGGCTGACCGTTGGATATTTCTCCCACCAGCAGCTCGGATACTGGGCTGCTCACGCCGTGGACGCATGGGTGGTTGCCACTCTGACCCATGGTTACCGGCTACAGTTCCGACAGTGGCCTCACATCTCTCACCGGGTCAAGATGACTGTAATCACCGACCCGGTGAAAGCCTGAGCACTAGTCCAGGTCGTTGATATAATTACTCTAACAGCGCATGCACGAAGGGAACATTCAGTGCTTTCAGCACCGCCCTCTGGCGGTCATCCGGGATTCATAGAACCGTACTTACATTCGTAACTTTCGTTCCGAGTGCAAATAAATCTCACTGAAATGTGTAAAGATCTGTCCATAAGTTGTCCATATATTTCTTACCACACTTAAGTATGTAGTGTTGCAGATGCAATATGAAAGAACCAAACAAATATAATTTGACTTTACAGAACTTTGTATTAAAAACTCAGCAGAGACAAAAACATTAAGAAGTGTTCAACCTTTTGATTGTTCACCGGCAGGCTGAGCTGTTTTCCACACATCACTTTGAACACGAACAAACTCGTTACATAGCACTGGGACGCTCAGATTCTTGTGATGAGGTGAACAATGTTTTGCAATCAGAATATTGCCCCAAAAGCTGTTAATTTTAGATTAACATTGTATGTTACAGAAAGTATTGTTTTTAGTTTTTATCAAGGTGATACCTGCTTCTAGTGTGAAATCAGTTGTAAGGGGTCCTTCACTTTGTTAGAGCGCAAATGAATGTTCCATATAGTTAACTCCATCCTGTTTAAATTAATCAGTTTCCATGTGATCTGATCATCCATGACATGTTAGTCCAGGTCTGAATGGGGACCAATTCAGACAATTTGGATTTAGTAAAGCTCTGCTTCTTGTGTATCTGATTTGTGATGCATGAAGAAACATTTTTACAAAAAAAAAAGAAAAAAGGAATTTGACATTTTTTCAACTATGCTCATTTGCCAATTTCTCCTCTTTACGTTACATTTTAGGGTAAGCAAAAAAAAAAAAAAGTTGACTTTCTCCACAAAAGTGTCAAATGTGAAACTTATTTTGCATTATGCAAGCTTGCATAATGCATAAATATTCAACTTTAGTCTAAAGCTGAATATTTTTTTCCCCTGTTGGTTACCGTGCAGCACTGAAGTCTGGTAATACCATGATTCAGTGAAAATGTCAGGTACCTAACATCTACAGGAGCATAACTTTTTCTTTTTCTCAACTCTTACAGTATAAAGCTAATAATAATAAAGCTTATATTTGACTGGTCAGCTTTGAAAATGGCAGCAGGTTCAGACAGGCTTCACTTTACCTAAAAATTATCTTATTCTCAGCGAGGTTGTGAGTACATTGATCCAAATGTCAAATCTTTTACAAAACATGCCACATGCATGCTTATTTTTTGTGATCGGTGTTATCCTGTATGTTTGTGCTCAAAGCTGTGCAGTAATCTTTATATCCAGTGTTACGACCCACCATCCGCCTGTTTTTCAGGAGGTCCCGGTCAATGGTCATTAACGGACATGAAGTTCACGCAGCCCGAGTAGACAAGTTTCTCCATTTCTACAAACTGAAGGAAGATCTTCACATCTTTGCATTGTTGCTACTAAACCTTCAGGTTTAACACCCAGTCCTGCCTGTATTAATGTTGCTTCTTAAACAGATGTTTTCCTGCCCTGCTGTAAAATTGTCACTTTGTCCCAAAAAGCAAAGCCTTTTGTAACCCAATTGCACATCCACTGCCTTTAATTTAGTTTTGGTACTAAAGTTGTAAAAAAAAAAAGTTTCTTTTGAATGAAAAATACTTTTGTAAATAGAAATTCATGCAATTTAAATATTTTCCTCTATTCTTTTATAAGCTGCATATAAGAATATGAAAATGTATTTTATTACAAGTTTTTAGTTTGTTTTCACCCTTTGTACAAGATGGTTTAGAGCTAATGTGAAGAATTATGTTCAAATGCAGTAAAGACACATGGTCAATCCAGCCGTCTGCAGCATCATTTATTAAAAGGAAAAACAACCTTGACTGATACAAAAGTCCCTTTATTAGCATAAAATTGATCCTAAAGTACAAATCTTTGCCGTCACTTCAGAATGTGAACTGAATAACAATCAAAAATAATTCAGGTCAAGACTTAGAGGAGAAATGGAAAAGAGTAACAGCTTTACAACATCAGCCTTATCAGTTAGTCGTTCAAAGTTTACACTTAAGGAGCACTTGAAATCTTTATGGTTGTCATGGTAACCTATAAAACTAGGTCTGAAACAGTGGACCACAGTCAGTGACTGATGAAGACCAGCACTGAAGTCTGTAGTCTCAGCTCTTTGCCGATAGAAAACACATCAGGCAGCTTATAAATGTTTTAAACACGTTGGTTCTGTTTCAATTTAGTTTTTACAAAATTAGAATCAAGTGTTCAGTTTTTGACACCCATTAATGTTTTGCAATATACTACTAATACTAGAATAAACACTCAAAGTCAAACTTCTATGTATGTGTGTGTATAATCTACAGGTATGAAATGTAAGTTGTTTTTGTTTACAGGAGAAGACTTTAAAAGTAAAACGCTGATAATTTATGACGTGGGGGGTTGGGAACCCACTTTTATCTTTGCACAAGTCTGACGAAGGCCTGGACGAGCTGGATGATGGGCTCCTGGCCCTCGTGGCTCGCCTTTGACCCTGATGCGGAGGGTTTGGACTGAATGGAGGGGAGGAGGCCGCTGGCTGGAGATAATGGAGAGCCCCTGCGTAAGTGGCGGCACAGGCTGGAAAGAAGAGTACTCTAAAGAGGAAAACATGAAGATGACTTAAAATTTATTGTCTCAACTTTGAAATACTGCTCCACAATTTCTATACACAGGGCTGCATAATAAAAAATAAAACAAACCAATAATTATAAATGTAATATTTTCTTAGACTAGATGAAACAAGGAGAGTAACAATAATAACTAAGTATTCTGTTTTAAATAATCATGGGATGGACATTTGTGTTAATCAGACTCTCACAAATAAACTAAACAATTTACAGCTGAAACTACTTTTTTTTTTTTTTTTTTTTATAATACCCCAAATACAGCAACACACCTGGCAAGATAAATACCTGTAGTGACAAAAGATTTATACAGTAGTCCCTCGCTAATTTGCTGTTTGTTTATCGCGGGCTCGCTCCATTGCGGTTTTTCAAAGTACGATTGGACATGACACAAAATTGGCTGATTGATGGATGAGATGCACGATAGGCATGGCATTTTTATTCAAAATAAATTTTAAATTATTTAGCACCTGCTGAACATTTATACAGCTGAGAGATGCAGAAAAATATTCCTCCTGCACCTATGTGCAGCCCACACTGCAGGATAAACTCCCTGCTGCAGCTGATCAGCTGTTCACCGCGCAGGGTGGAGAATTGGGCGTGGCCAAGAGCGCTTGCAGGTGGCAAAGAGCAGAGGAGACAGAGAACTGAAATCATGACATTCTGTGCTCTTAGTGCGCTTAATTGAGCAAGACACCCAATCCATAATTGATTCCTGGACGCTTACATAGCTGTCCACTGCTCCACCCTGTGTGTATCTCGGGTGTGATAGGTTAAAAACAGAGAACTAATTTCATCATTGTATAGAAACACGATAACAACACATAGCACTTTGACTAAGTATTTTATTAGGTGTTGTTGTCGTTTTACTTGGTTTCAGGTCAACAATGGAGTTCTGTGTGAGAAAGCTAGACATACTACTGCTCGTTTGTTACACCTGTTGGCTGTGCTGTAAAAACATTGACCAGAACCTCTCTTTACAAGATTCATCAGCTCAAACGAGCGGGTTAGAGATCTCACCAGCTCAGAGCTGAGCTCCTGCTTCAGCCTCTGTTTGTCTCGAGGGAGGATGGAGGAATCTTTGAGACATCGAACAGCCTGAGAGATCAGCACGTAGAAGCAGTTCTCCATGGTGAACATTAGCAATGACCTGAAAAAGAGAAACTCAAAGTTAACATTTATTCAAACATTTCCTTAAATTAAAGTGATCAAAGTCCAGTGAAGGTATCAGGATTTACTCACTTTAGAGTTTGGATCTCCTCTGAGGAAGCCAGGTAAGCTATGCTCACAGAAGCTGGCTCCTTCTTCTTCTCTATCTGTAAATAAACACCATTAAGTAATCTTAAATCTACTGTAGGAATTATATATTTTTATATTCAAGCTTTACCTCGCTCAGCATGCTCAGAGCCACATTAATGGTGGCCAGCAGGGTCCCAAAAGACGGGGCTACATCAGGGTCAAATGCAGGGGTTGTGAAGCTGAGCACAAACAGGGTCCTGTACTCAGCCAGGTCCATACACTGACACACAAACACAATCAGTATTTTACTCTTTTGTTCCTGTGTTTAAAAAATCAGCACAAATAACCAACATGACAAGAAGAAGTGTGATCTGAGCAGTCTGACCTGGTCCAGGAGTATCTGGCAGCAGTCTGGAGTGAAGTGCTGCAGAGTGGCCAGAGTTTTACTGAGGATCTTTAGAAGGCTGCACTGTACGGCCAGCAGGGCCTTCTGCTCGGCCTCTTCTCTTTCCCCACCTCCTGCTGCATCTTTAGTCAGGTCCTGAGGAGGCCGCTGTGCCCGAGGTACAGGACCAGGAGGCAACGCCTCACCATTCTTCACCTTCAAACAAACAAAGTTATGATACTACAGCACTGGTATTTGTAAGAATCAGTTTTTTTTAATTATCTAGATTTCTGACCTGTAGATAATGATGGAGCATCTTTTTACTGTGGAGCAGATATGTGCAGGTCTGGCACAGGTAACACAGGTTTACCTGCACAGCAAAGGTGAGGAAACATGAATAAGAAAACTAAACCGCGGCTTTGTTTCTTTTGATAACGGCGTTTCCTTTCAGACTTACCTGCACATCTCTGAGCAGATTAGGCAGGTGAAACTGCCACTCCTTACAGAAGCTGGAGAGCTGCAGAAGGAATCCAACTGTGTGATCTGCCTCGTCCAAACAGGCCAGGCTCTGCACTGTTCGAACCGCGTTCAGACACTGAGCAGAGGGGAAAGAAACACTGAGTTTGTTTTCAACTGGTCACAACACTTCTGGGATGTACAAAACCACGGACTTGAACTGAGAGTTAAATAATGTGAGTGAATTAACAAATAAAAAGTTACAAAAAAAATACATCTGCAAATATATGGATTAGAAATACAGTATATGATCTAACAGGTTTGAAATAGCTGAAAAACCAGACATTTTTACTGTATAGTGAATTTTAAATGGAAGTTATTGTTTCAAACATTGTATTTTTTGCCCTGTAAGTCGTGGGTTTTTTACATAATTTGCATGCCCTGCGACTTATTTATGGATTTCCCCCCCATATTTATAAACAAAATTTTGGCTGAGATATGACCGTTTTCATTCATTCTGACTGAAAATATTGAACATTACCATTTCCAGCTGCTAGATGGCACTTGAGTAGTATGGCATGTCGTTTTGCCATGTAGTAGGCAAAAGTGTCTATTAATTGGCACACAATTGGCTTGCCACAGCCTGCCACCTTCGATCTGCTCACTTTGAGCAAACGTCAAATCAGCTTCATTTTGCTGCGCTGCCCCGGCGAAATGAAGCTGATTTGACCATTGAAGTGCATTTATTAAGTAAAAGTTCAACTGAGACACACATTTACTATAATGTCGAGCAAAAAAAACAATTGTTTTAGCTGCTTATCTTCTTAAATTTCAAAGAAATGTGCAGCGTTCCTCCTTCCCAATTTCCTCCCTCTGCGCGCTCCCGGAGCAACAAGACAGCAAATACTTTTGAGATGCAGTTGATTTTGCCATTAAAGTGCATTTATTAAGTAAAAGTTCAACTGAAACACACCTTTACTATAATTTTGAGCAAACAAATAATTGTTTTTAATTGTTAATCTTGTTAAATTCTTGATAAAGTCCTCCTGTGAACGCTCCTGCGGCCGCCATTTGGCAGCCAATTGATTCTTGGCACAACACCGGCACGCATTTCCGGGTTGTCAGCGGTGACACATAATAGATGCAACGTATACGGCGAACCAACATATTTATGGATTTTTCCACTTAATTAGACACATTTGGACTGATATGACTTATAGGGTGGTGCGACGTGTACGGTGGAAAATATGGTAGTAAAGATAATTTTAAGAAAGAAAAATTCTGTTTGAATTAATTGGCCTAACAGGAGTCTTACAAAAAAAAACAAATTCGCAGTGGTATTTTCCGTCACAACATCCTTTTTGTGTTTGCAGTAATACCTGCAATATACGTTCCTGATGAACTCCGACAAAGTCCAGGGCTTCGTCGATGAAGTTGTAGCGTAGAGTCTTGAGAAGACTCTCCATTAAAGACATGCAGAGGCGATACACACCCGGCCAGCAGGTGGAGTCCTGGGACTTCCGAGAGAAACTCTGCTCAACGACATGAATACACTTTTGTTAAATCATATTAATGCAGTGTATGCATGAATAGTCACAGTTGTTTCATCAAACACAGAAAATACAAAGTGACAGCAACAATACTGTTTAGTTTACCTGTGATGCACCATTTGATGAGACCTCATACACACTCAGAAGAGGGAGGCAGATTGTTTGGATGACTCCAGCTCCAGCAACAGCTGCTGCCCCCTGAAAGAACAAAGACAAGTAAAATATTGGATTCATATATAAAAAGACGATTTAATTAAATCGTGAAGGATAACAGTTTTTACCTGTGGAGTTCGAGCTAGTGTGAGCAGCAGATGAAGAGCAGCCTCGGTGAAATAAAGGTTTTGTTTGGAACGCAGGCTGAGCTCCACAGCGCTCAGCACCGAGGGCAGGACTGGGACCTTCCTCATCACTGACACCCAGTACTCACCATCCTCATCGGAGCGACACAGCTCCTTGGCTAAGTAGAGCGCTAAAACACACACCTGATAATAAAAAAAAAACAAGTGGTGTGAAGATCATTTAGAATGGACTGAACATGAAGCTATAGGCACTCCTCAGGCTATGTCACAAGTTCATTTTGATTAGGTTTCCCAAATGTTTTCAGTAGTCAAATTTTTAACTAAAGACAAAAATAGAAGTTATCAATGAAATATTTCCACTTTATTACTGATAATTTACAATAAAAACTAATGATGATATTCAGAAATATTTAAAATACTAGAATTAAACTTTGAAAATAGGAATTTGAAACTTAAAGGTGAGATACATGTATATTTTTAATAAAATCTACTCAACACTGCCTCGTTGCCTTGCTTACCCCGTCTCTCTGGTCCTTGTGTAGACCCCGAGGTGAATCCGTCTCCATGCTGTCCTCATTCTCCACCGTGTCTTCCATCTGTCTCATGTGACGAGTGCTGTCGATGAGAGCCAGCACCTCGTCTTTAACCGTCTCGCACATGGACAGCAACAGCTGGGGCAGCTGGGAAATATCTCCACCTAGTTTACAATCCAAAAGTCAAATCAGTCACTGAAGTGTTTGTTTCCAACATGAAGAAAAAATAAAATAAAAGCATGTTTCCTACCATTGAGTCCCTGAATTTGCAGCACAGAAATGAGTGCAGAGAAGATTTTGGCTTTGGTCTTCTCCATCATCTGCTGGTCAGCTTGTAAGACACTTTCCAGGATGAGGGAGAGAGGAGACAGGATGTCCGGAGCTGCCACTACAACACTGCAGACAGGACGGTCCATCAGAGAACAAGACTTGACGATAAAAATGACGCTTCCTGGTCAAAAGCATCACACAGACCTTTTCCACTGTTTGAGCAGGATGAGCAGCAGCGTAGCCATCATGGATCCGAGACGGAGACAAGGCACAGACGTCGGTGTGGTCAGCTGAAAAAGGCAAGAGGCGGGGAGTTATAGAAACTATAAAAATTAAAATTTAAAAAGCATAAGAAGCTATAAATTACACAGTATGTTTAACTGCATGACTTACAGCTGCTTTAGTCCCATCAAGGACATCCATAAAAAGTTTCATCTTGGTGGAGTCGTCAGTCAGGTGCATCACATCAGCCTGAGATCAGCATCAGATTAAAACAATGTTCATGTCTGCTCAGTATATTTCTTAGTATGACATTTGTCAAATAAAGAAATTTAACACAAGCTCGTAAATGTGACATTTAATATGTTCATCTAAATTTGTCCCAAAATTCAAATTACAAACAATACTTGCAGTTTTATTAAGGCTGCTTAATATACCAGCAGCTAAATTTTTTTTAAGAACTTCAAAAGTGATGAAAGCTTGTTTTTTTTTTTCTAAATGAACAGAGCTGTAAACTGGTTCAAATATTTCTAGGAAGTAAACAAAAGGATATTCTGCATCCACAAAATGTCTAAACTACTGAATTCACTGTGACATACGTGGCTGGTGGAGAGAATCAGCAGCATCCGCCATGCAGAGATCAACATCTGTGTCTCTGAGAAGTAGCAGATGCCCTCCTCCTCAGACTCTGCCACATGACACACCAGAGACTTGACATACTGGGACCAGTACTCATAGCGCCGTGCGTTAGAGAACTTTTGAAGCCCATCCTTCAGAGACTGCTCCAAAGAACCGCTGCAGCAACCCACACAGGAAATATCAGTACATGATCTGTGTATTTCTAGTCAAAAACACAAATGTGGACTGTAAATCTACCTGACAACATAGTAAATCTCCAGGCCAATAATTTTCATGACAAATGCACAGGCCTCCAGGACACAGGGCTGAGGACAAATGACAACTCTGAGTGAATAGATCTGTTTAGTAAAGTGCAAACTGCAGCTGAAAATCAATGAATCAATACCTCTGTGGTGTCTGAAGGAGGAATAAGGGTTCCAAAAAGAGGTGTTGACAAATTTTCCCAAAATTTTTCTCTGCAGAAAAAAAAAAAAAGGCAGTTTCCCTCAGCATAAATCTGGATGCATTTTCAGGTTGTTGTTCAAAGGAAACACTCACTTGGTGCGCAGAACTGAGATGGCACTATCTTTGCGATCCTGCCACAGGGCCAGGAGGAAGGCCAGGGCTGCTCTGTGAAGAAGTGGGGGGCACCAGTACTTCCCCTGCTGTTTGGAGTCAATCAGATCCAACACCACATGGAGACAGCTCCACTCACCCAGCAGGAACTCCTATGTTAGAACCAAATATGTTATCCAGATGCAGCAATAATAAAATAATAAAAAAAAAAAAGTTTCTTGAATTTTGTACCTTTGACCCTTCACTTCCATCTTTCGCTTCCAAATTGAGGAAGAGCTCAATGAGGCCTGGCTGGGTTTCCACAGCAACAGTGAGGAATTCCAAGATCATCACTTTGATCCTCATATCTTCTGTCTTACTCTGCAGCCGAGTAAGGAATGCATCCCTGATGGCTGCTGCATCACTGCCAAGGCAGGCGTAGACTGACATCGGAGCCACCTGCAGTTTAACAGCAACATTCAGTGACACATTAAGCTCACCAGGTACCAGATAAATGCACTGCAGTGGGAGTCTTACAGTGGCAAGCCTTTTGAGGAGCTGGATTGCGAGACGAGGTAGTGCTGGGTCATGTTTGTGGTAAATATATTTGGCCAAGACAACTATGAGGTTATTGCCGTGACCGCCATGTTGCGTCAGCGCCTGCTCTAGGGGGGACACCACGTCAGATGGTGGCTTCAGACGAATAACGTTGTTCGTGACGGAAAAGGCTAGTTTGACTGTCTGGATCATGACCTGACCAGGACCCTCAGAGCCACAGCTGGACAGTGTCGGGAAGAACAAACAGACAAATATGACTGCTAAATTTACAAGAACCCATACAGCTGGATACACTATACTGGTAAATTAAAACTAGCATGCACACATCACTGACTGTTCACCTGCTGGGCTGTGCAGCGAGCACTAGGTCTATGGTGTCCACTCCGACTGCCATAATGTTGACAACAGCTTGTCCAGCTTCAGTGTTTGCCAGACTGTAGATGCAGAGAGACTGCAGGGTGGGAGTGCTGCACCGAGAAAGAAAACAGTCAATTCACAACCAAATATCTATTAGGTCTAAATCATATTTTATTCAGTGAAACTTTTATCACAGTACCTTTGCCAAAACATGAAATAATAAGAATTGTTGATGACACAATCGTTCATCTTGTTAACAAAGAAGTAAACACAAGCTTTCTGTATATTTTACAGAAAATTACACAAACAAATAACATTTTTGTGACAATACCTGCCATGGTCTTCTGCTTCTGGACTCAGATTGAGAATGGCGTGAATCAACTCTAAAATCAGACAACCTGCAGCAACAACGAAGCCAGCTCTTAGTTTTTTTTTCCTCCTAATGTTGTGAAAAATAGTAAAATAATAAATTCAAAAAATAATAATCTACCTATTCTCTCTCTGACTCCATAGGTGTTGTAGCGCCACTTATGGTATGTGGGCAGCATCTCCTTTAACACCAGCAGCACACTGGGGATCAGACCTTTGTTCTGGGTGCTGCCAAGCTGACCCTGAAATGCAGATAAACATGAATGCCACTTTTTACACAACAGGACTTCAGACTAGAAGACTGTGTCTTTTAAAACTATTGCTACCTTAATCAGAGTTGTAATGAGACGAAGGAAGGCAATCGTCACTGCATACTCGCCCCTGGGCTGCTCAATCTGGACCAACAGGTTACCATAGTTTCCTGCCTTCATCCCCTCAGCACTAAGGAAAAAAAAAACAAAAACGAGTTTTAACTTCCCATAAATCACAGTTTGATATTTACTGTATTTTTCGGACTAAAAGGTGCACTTAAAATCCTTTAATTTTCTCAAAAATCAACAGTGAGCCTTATAATCCGGTGCACGCTGCCCACTGCACCACCTGGTGGTGGATGGGTTAAATGCAGAGACTAATTTCGCCACTGTATGATAACATACAGTG
>JAVCKU010000037.1:8331156-8341943 GCA_032273985.1 Hypsolebias coamazonicus | reverse complement strand
CGTCTTAAAAAAAAAAAAAAAGGGGGGGGGGGATGTGAGTAAACGGGTTGTATTACAACACAGTGATAATCAAATCTAAAGCTTTTTTTTACCATGAGGTTGCCGTGAGTTTCCCATGTTGGCGCCTCAGCTTTGAAGAGATTTTCAAACTGCGACTGATAGTTGCTGACCAGGTCTTTCTCCAACTTATTGACACAGTTACTGTACTCCGCCTTGATAGAAAACAAACACAAATGAAGTTACATAAAAATGCCCACATCTTTTATTAAAGAAAAAAACAATAATAGAAAAACGTATATTTGCCTCTCACCCGATAAGGATGTCGCTCATCCTGAAAGTATGTCAGCAGGAGGAGAACACATCTGAGCAGACACATGCGCTCCTCGTAGTAATAATCTGCTATCTGTGGATGAAAATACAGAACCATCATGCCAAAATGAGTAAACTTTAAGTTTATAACTGCAGATTTTTGTACTTACCTTAAGCAGAAGTGCCTGGCTTTGCCGCTCATCCTTCAGAACAACCTGTTGAGAAGATTCTAGTTAACTATAATCTTCGCAATTTCATTTTTCACCACCTAAGCTCTTTAGTTCTAGTTGAACTAAACCAAGAGGACAAAAACCTTTAAGGAATCACGGGTTCCTCTGTAGTCCTCCTGTAGATAACACTGTAAAAGCTGCAC
Source organism: Hypsolebias coamazonicus (assembly GCA_032273985.1). Taxonomy (NCBI): domain Eukaryota; kingdom Metazoa; phylum Chordata; class Actinopteri; order Cyprinodontiformes; family Rivulidae; genus Hypsolebias; species Hypsolebias coamazonicus. Next base: position 8,341,261 of record JAVCKU010000037.1, on the reverse strand, counting down.
ACTCTGCTGCTCATCCAGATTCTGCAACATCATCAAAATATTCAGTTACAAAATAAATAAAAAATACACCAACTGAAGACTACAAGATGTGTAATATATCATCTTACCAATAATTTACTAATCCTCAAACCAAAGTCTTTCAGTGGCTGTGCAACATCTTTGTTATCTTTCACTTTCCCAGCAGAGGATGAGCTACACGGTGATGCAGAAAATAAACAATTTAACAAGGAAAATTATGCAGCTGATCTATATAAACTTAAGCTAAACTGCACCTGGGTGGCTTGTAGTAACTGAGTCCTTGATGCAGTCTGTCCCAGTGTCTGTCAAGCTCTCCTTCTATCTGAGCCTGTAACCATTAAACGTAAAAAAAAAAAAAAAAAAACCCACACATTGTTTTACATATTTGGTCACAAAGTCAAGACCTGCAAAAGTACAAAAAAAATGACTGATCAATACATAATAGCAAGCAAATATACCGGCTCTCTCAATGCTGATCTTCCCAGTAGAATGGTCCATAACTCTCGACAGCTCCTAAGAGAAGGAAAGAGGCATTGTTCAGTAAAACAATTACCAATACTGTACTAAGAATGTATAGGTACTGAACACATGAAAGTATCTATCCCTCTGTTAAATGCAAAATCATAAATTGTTAGTCTTAATACTTTAAGCAAATCAGGGTAGTTTCAGGATTTCTGGACTGTTTTATTTACTAAACACCCAGGATAAACTCTGAGACCACTCTCAGCTAGACTGCCCAGGCTACTACCAGAGGTAGAACACAGATTTTTCAAAGCTGAGGTTGGGACACCATGATGGATTGTGAAATGCTGTAGGTCTTGAGACAGACTAGAGAAAACAAATTTACTTTAGGAATGAAGGCCAGTAGGATATTTAGCCTCAACTGTTACAATGAAGCAACAGCAGTAATCAGGAATGGATGTGGTGGTTGGTTGACAAGGCTCTTTGTTAAATCACTTATTAGCAATGTTTCTATACTTCAGCTAATAATAGTCAGAGCCACGAGTCTCTGTACCTTGTCTATTGTTCAACAAATTATACAAGTTATGGTACCACCGATATAGAATGCATTTATCTTCATATGTTTAGCAGGAAACAAAAATATCTCCTGGGTCATATCAAAGACCTAACCTGATCTGACTTCATCCAAGCAGCAGCCCTACGAACAAGATGCTAAACTTCAATAGCCCACCAGTTTCAGAAAACTTCATTATTTAAAAGCAAAGTTAACATTATGCAACAATGAAGGCTAAATAAAAATTATCGGACAACAATTAACAAGAAATATATTGAAGAAACTATTCAGGCAATAAAAGAAAAATAACTAAACCTGATTAAAAATGTTTATCAATTATATAAAATCTTTTTTTATATATTGATAAATGGATTACAACAAGTTTTCATGTGTGAGTTGCTTGCTTCTGCAGTGTAATTTTCTTTTGATTGTTGTTGGCAACAAATGCATACACAGTAGATATCACATTTTTAAAATACTTGCCAACAAGTCACAAGAATTGAAGTTCATCAACAGTACATTGCATAAAATTAAACACAGCAAATCATTTAGCTGATCACCTGTGAGTAATGGATTTAAGGGGTTAAAAGATTCAAATCAGAGTACTGTATTGTTTTATATAAAGTTGTTCTGCCATTTATCACTGTAATGCATATTTTTTCATGCAGCATCTGTTTCATGAATGAGCTTAATTAAGTGTACAAGTTCAAGAAGCATTATTATCCCCAAGGGGCAATTTGTTTCACAGTCAGGTGACACATAAAACATCCATACTAGACAAGACACTAAAATAACAGTACAGAAATCATCACTGTTCATTGAGAAGCCTGATTGCTACAGAGATAAATTAGTGTTTTTGTCTTTTCGTCCTACATCTGGGTAATAAGATACCTGCATCCAGATGGAAGCAACCTGCACTCACCATGGAGTGGATGATCAAGATCTGCCAGAATCAGCCTGTCCTTGTTCACTGACCTTGCCTTGTGTAGGTCAGTGAGGTTCTGTAGGGCAGGTGTTGGTAAATACTTAAGCAGTAACTGCATTTCAGAAATGTATCGATGTCAAAACAATGATACAGTTCAGGTCCTTTATGTAAATTAGACTTAAGAATCAATAAGTGCCATACTGACAGGTGACTTTATGATGTACAGTAGGCTCTGTGCTTATTTGCTTTTCGAGCAGGCAACTAAGATCCAGTTTCAAATGGTCACACATTGTAATGAAGTAGTGAATGTTCTTTCAGTTGTCTAGTTGGAATAAGATCACAAAAGGTGCATGTCACAAATAGTATTTTGATATGCATTGGTAAATACACCAACAATACCTTAATCATAATTCACTTGACATCTACCTAAACCGTTTATTTTCTCTTACACTGCCTGCACACTGGGTTTTCACCTAAATGGCCCTAGAAACAGGCTGGCACATATTTCACATGTCTTTTTCATCTCCTAAATCTTTTTCAATGAGCATTTATTTCCCATACGTGCAAAGTTTAACAAGCTCGAACTCAACTACCCAACTTTGATGTCAAAACCACTTTCAAACCAAACTTTATTATATTTTGCCACACTTAACCAACCCTACAGCCCTAGGCTATAGCCCACAAGATGTTTAATCTATCTGCAACTTAAAATCCATAATATTTTTCAAATAGACAGGACAGACATGATCTCATTCTCTTGATTAGGTAACCGTATGTGGTTTCGTCCTAATCATGTACGGTAATCTTCTAGAACAAATTAGTTATTTGAAAAAGGAAAAAAAAAACTTGTTCATACTGATTAAATGTAACAAGCTAAATATTGAGTTAGTTTCAGTTTTCAGGTTAACGTTCATAGTACATCTACATGAAACTTTTTAAACAACTTTACGTGGTTTACCATATGTGACGTGAGCTTCTTTGTCAAGTGGCTATTACTCTGGGTATTTTAGCGAATTTAATATGTTCAACATACACAAACACAAGGTAATACATCATTCTACCTGAATCATCTCACTAACCCATAGAAACTTGATTTTGCTGTTGTTGACATGCGGCGCCGCGCTACAGCGAACCGTTTCAAATTTAGCCGCTAGCACTCGCTAAGCTATGAGCGTGGCGCTAACTAAGCTAAAATGAGTTGTTGAATGGTTCCGCTGATATTATTTTGACTTAATGGCTAGACATGTTATACAGACGTGTTTACTCACTGACACACTCCCTTGAAATTATTTAAACAGTGCAACTGTTAAATTAACTTTGTGACTACAGTATTTCTTACCTTACGCTCAACTCTGATTCCGCCATCTTTGGTCCTGCTTTCTGATTGGTTAGTGCGCAGGCTCCTGATTGGCTGCTTTAGATTATCTTCTTCGTGGCTTTATTAGGTCTTTATTTGTGCTTCACTGCTATCGTCTGGGAGAAAATGATTACTTCATGATGTCTTTTCCTTCATGTGCAGGGTTTTCTGTAAACTTTTATTTGATAATTTGACGACCCAATAATATTTTTCCACGGTAACACGTTTGGAAAATAATAGGAAATAAACACACGCTTGTGTTTTTGCTTTACTAAAGTTAGCTAGAAATGATTGAAAATGAGCATGCAAGAACACATTTTCATTCATTCAACCTTTATTTTTTACAAAATAATCCCATTGAGCCTCGGGGACTCATTAACAACAGAGACCTGAAAAGAGACTTTCTAGTCAAATAATTTTAAGTTTAAGGGAAAAAAGGAAAGAAAGAAAAATCTATTGAAGTCAGCTGAAATGATTTCCTCTAACAGAGCTTCATTCATTATAAAGTTTTAAATGACATTTTGTGGGTTTGATATGACGTTTTTAAAGGCTTTGCCTTTAAACATTTTCTTTACATAAATTCTTTTTCTTACAATGGAAACAGCGAGTCCACACCATTTATTGCCCGTGACCGTGAAGAACCACCAAGTGAGCGGAGCTTCTACTTTATTATTTCTCATCTGCACAAATATACTGTCAGCTGTTAAAGAACAAGTAACTTAGATTACTCTGATAACTCATTCCTGTTTTATGACGACACTTCCTTCTGGTAACCATTCTCCCCAAACATTTTAGAGATAAACTCCTCTCTGCCGCGCAGCATGACTTTCAGCCCGGTCTTGCGCCCTTATAACGTTTACGAGTCAACCTTTTTTTTTTCCAGCATTTGTCACGTGATATAGCTGTCAAATATGGCTCCCTTCCAACAGAGCGAGAACAGTGACAGCTGACGAAGGAAAGACCATCATTACGTGACGGTTTTGACTCGTATGAACTTATCTCAGTCCGGATAACACCGCACTGATGTGGTACGTCTTCTTGTCTTTTTTTCCAGGCAGTGTTTCTGTTTCTGCGCCGCCTGCTGTTTGAGCTAACTCGCTGCAGTCAGCTGTTATTTTAGCTGTTAGCTCGATGCGGTGTGCGCTCACAGCATCCTGTGCTCGCACGGAGAGGCAGTCCTCGCCTCTGCTGCTCTCATTCTGCTGTGTTAGCACGAATACAGGACTTGCTGTGCTGTTTTAGCTCTGTTTCTGTGGGGTGTGGCGGCCATGTGTTTGTCATTCAGACTGCTAACCCACTGGATCAAAGGTTGCAGCTGATACTCCTACACACACTGACAGTGTGGTCAAAGTTCATGTCAGAACGCAGATAAAGCATGTGCCAGAGCTATGTTCAGGACAAGCTATTTACTTACTGATTTAAAAACTGTCCTTGTTCTTTTTCTTCTTTCCTCTAGACATCCATACGCAACAAACAACAAAAATGAAGATGGGCATAGAAAGGAAGTACCAGTTGTAGACCATCTGTTCAGCTCAAACCCCTCCCTGTTCGCTCCCACATTACAGCCATGCAGATAAACCCAGTGCTCGTGGAGTCTGCTGTAGTTCTGGCAGTGGTGCTGTGCGTCCACACGGTAGTCTGGAACCAGCACTCCTGGTGCAGCTTGGCCCTCGTCATCCAGGCTTTCTACGTTCAGCACAAGTGGGACCGTCTGCTCAAGTCTGGGGCTGCCGTGTTTCAGTTTCGCCCTGCGGCCAACAGCGGCATCGTTCCGGCCTCCATGGTGATGCCTTTGTTGGGTTTGGTGCTGAGAGAAAAGTGTTCTGCCTCGGGGAACGTCTACTTTGAGCGCTTCTCCATGGTGATCACCATCACGGGCATGATGTTGGCCCTGTTCCTCTCCCTGATTGCGCTGGGCATCACCAGACCCGTACCCACCAACACTTGTGTTGTTGCAGGGCTGGCCAGCAGTGCAATCCTCTACACAACAAAGCAGACTCTGACAGTGTCAGAGGTCATCGAGGTCTTGGAGGTACTGCTGATCTTCGTTTACCTCAGCTTGATTGTGCTTTACTTGTTGCCGCGCTGCTTCACGCCTGGAGAGGCGCTCCTCATTGTTGGCGGGATCAGTTTCATCATGAACCAGCTCATCAAGCGCTCCCTGAGCTTGTCGGAGGTCAAAGGGGATCCAGTGAACTATTTCCTGCCGGTGGTGGTGGTGGGCTCGCTGCTGCTGGGGGTTTTCTTTGCTCTGCTCTTCTGCTTCATGGAGTCTGAGACTTGGGTGTCGTCCCTTTTCTTTCACATGATGACAGCGGTTCTGGTTCTGGGGATCCTGATGCCGTGGCTGTCCCTGTTCATCGGACGGCACCCCATCATGTGGCTGTTGGACTTCCTCACGCTAAACGACAAGCGGCTCTGTTTGCTGGGTTACTGGGTGTTCCTGGCTGTCGTGGCCACTTGTGTCGTGTTGCATCAGAACTACCGGCGCCAGTCGGGATCCAAGAAGCACCAGGCCTCCACGGTAGTCAGGAAGTACTTCCACCTGATTGTTGTGGCCACGTTTGTTCCAGGCATGATCTACGACAGGCAGCTGCTGCACGTGGCGTCTGTGGGCTGCTTGGCTGTTTTTTTGTTCTTGGAGTACGTGCGCTACTTTCGCATCCGGCCCCTCGGCCAGCTGCTCAGGCAGCTGCTCACCTTGTTCCTGGACGAACGGGACTCTGGGCCCCTCATCCTCACTCACGTTTACCTGCTGCTGGGCATGTCTCTGCCTATTTGGCTGTTTCCCACACCCTGTGCTCCTAAGGGGATTCTTCCTGGGGCCGGCGGGCTGGTCCCCTACGCAGGAGTGCTGGCTGTGGGAGTCGGGGACACCGTGGCGTCAGTGTTCGGCAGCACCATGGGGGAGATCCACTGGCCCGGCACAAAGAAGACCGTGGAAGGGACTGCAACGTCGGTGTTTGCCCAGATCATCGCTGTGGCGATGTTCCTCATCCTTGATGGAAGCATCAATCTGAACTCCACCTACTCGTGGATCGTTGGCGCCATCACTCTGGTGGCCCTGCTGGAGGCCTACACCTCCCAAATAGACAACCTCCTGCTCCCTCTCTACCTCTTTATCCTGCTGCTGCTTTGAATGAACAAACCGCATATCTAAATTTCAGCAAGACGTCTCGTGGGATTGCTAAAATGGTGGAGTTGAGGAAAATCTCTTTAAAAATGTGATCAAAGTAACAGAAGCTCTTCAGGACTTGGCAGATGATGTTACAAAGAGGAATATGTTGAAACTTGACCTTTTAAGGTCAATCTGGAACTTTTACTCAACAGCATCGATGGAAGATTTCACAAAAATGTGTTAAATTAAAATATAAAAAAAAGTGTTGCAATGAGGACTCTTTCTTGCACGTTTGTAAGAACTGTGAGGAATTTGTTTCATAAATATTCTCTGAGCTCAGTGGTGGAGGTGTAGCTTTCCAGCTTCACCTGGAAGTACTCGACCACTGACACCTGCAGCCCTTACATAATGTCCTTTATGTGTATTATGTATGAAAAATGTCTTGTTCTTGGACTTTTTTGTTGCAAACAATCAATGCCTATGAAGAACATTATCTTTTAATCAACTCTGAGAGCAACAGAAATGACTTCATATTGAAAAGAGTTGCCTTAAAATGTATTTTCCGTCTCTTCTGATCACTATAGAACTCGTAGGGGACAAATAAGAAGCATGGAGGTCGCTCTCAGCTCTTCTCTGTAAAGGCTGAATCTCTACGCTCCTGCATGACATTAACATGAATCCACTGTAACATGAAGGTATCCTAGAGTATATTTTATAGGCCTGCCGCAATTAACAATAAATCAATTAATCGCACGATGAATGAAAATTATCAACCTCATTTTCATTTGTCGGCTTTATTTATTTATTTATTTTGTGTCCCTTTCTACTGAAGACACTGGATGACAAAAGGCTCGACTCCGGTGCTCTTCACTGACTCTTCTCTTTCTCTTGTCTCTTTAAAATCTGTTTTAACCATCCAAAATTGCGTTTTTGAATCATTAAAAGCAGCTAAACTGAGAAGCTAAGCTACGTCTGAAAAGTAGTTTTTCTCTGCAAAAAGAAGCGGAGAACTTTACTGATTTATTTATTTTATTTTTAATTAAAAGCTTTGTGTGAAAAATGCTACGTTAAAGAGCTCAAAACTGAAAAAAAAAAAAAAAAATACAGCCCAAGTCCCAACAAGGGGCCACCCACCTATTTTTCTTATAGACACGTTGCTCGCTCCCTCACTATCCATCCTTCGGTTCAGTTTTATACTGACATCCAGTGGTCAAAAAAGGGTACTACACTCCAAAAAAATTAAACATTTCTTCAGAAATTTGACAATAATTATTGTCAAATTCCAAACAATATTATCGTTTATCGCAATAATTTCTGAGACACTCGCTCAGCAAAATGTATTGTGACAGGTCTATACATTTACTTTTCAAAGTATTTTTGTGGTTTGACAGAACCTTTAAAACAAAAGTGTACATTTCCTTGTGATATAGAGCCTACAAATTGTGTTTTGTTTGTTTGATCTTGTAGATAGGCTTTAAGCCAAACTTGTGGAAGGACCTTCATTTTTGTCATCTTATTTCTGACGTTCATTTTTAAAATGCTTTAGAAATGTAATTTAATGCACAGCCCTATTCAAAAGTTTACATACACCTTTTAGGGGCATGAATGCTTTATTGATTTGGGGGTTTTGTTGATTTATTTAAACTAATATGTTTCTCAGAGTGAGATTATTACAACATTCAATGGTTTTTGAAAAACAAGGGGCACATTTTTGAGTGACTGTGAATATTTATCAAATGTGTACAGGGTCAGTATATGTATACACCTCCACTAGTATTTAGTAAAATGTTTTGTAGTCTTTTGGAGCAAACAATGGGCTTTTGGACGACTTGAGAGCACTCTTTTTGGCAGAATTGGTTAGTCTGTTTTATCCAGTCACAAACCAGTACCACTAGCAGAACAGCCTCGCAGCATGATGCTACCATCACTGTGCTTGACAATTGCGAAGTGCGGTCAGATCCTTTTGTGCTCACAAAGAGATGCCAGCTGAGAAGTTTGAAGGGCCTTGACCTCATCAAGCTGAGACTTTTGTGACCTTCACCATTACTTAACAGGTTGAAGTAAATGTATGTGTTTGAGCCTGTATGTTTGATTTAGAAGCTGTTTATATAATGATTTGCCCCCCTTGGGACAAAAATGGTTCAAATGATGATAAAGTCCCCAAATTAACAAACTTCATGTCCGTGGTGAGTTTATGTAAAATTCTGTCTACAGCTATAACATGTTTGATCTGATCAAGTGATCAAAATGCTGTTTTTGTGTTTAATACTGATTTATTTATTTGTGTATGTAAAAGTTTCTTCTCCGTGTTATGTTTGATAGCATGAAACTTTTTTTTTTCCAGCTTTACATTTTTTTATTAAATAATGTAGTATTGCATGTTAAGTATTTCATGGAAGACAAAACTAACGCCTGTTGTAAGAAGGACCTGATTGGAAAAACACAAACATGTACCATTTGTTTCCTGTTTTATTCCAACATTTGAAGAATGTGTTTCAGTTTGTGAGTTTAACTTATTCAGAAATTATGACTACTTGTTTGACACTTGATTTGTATTTAGAATGAACATACTTGAAAACAAATGCTACAATCATCTGTAAAATAAACTGTAATTTGATGTTGGGACACAAATTAAAGAGATAAAACAAGGATTAGTGCTGACTGGTGACACTATTTAGTTGTGAATGGTCCATGGGAAGTTGAACATACTAGTCTGAAGGTTATCAACAACAAGGTCCCATATGATTGTAGAGGAAAAAACCTTTTTGCACTTTTGATTTTTTTTTTTAGTTTAATCTGAAAAACAATTTATATTATCTGATTTAAAAACTGCACAGAATACAAAGAACTGCTCGCCATGTCCTCATAAGAAGCCACAGAGTTTTAAATGTCTAACAAATGCTTATGAATGGATCAATTGCTACAGAAATTAGGTGTCTTTATAATTTATTTGTTTATTTCTATAATGCCAACACAACAGAAGTAATCTCAGGACACTGATCATCTCTTTTAGCTGAGCTAACACTGTGCTGTCCTTTAAAATAATTCATTTAATTGCGTTTTTGTTGCTTGTGTTAATTTTTCTTGATTTTTAAATCAACCAATCAAATGAAAGTTTAGATTTACACTTCTACTACTACACTAATTTTGTACAGTACTGTATATGTCATTTAGCTTCAATAATGGGGACTCGGTGTGATCAAACTTACTGTACAGAAAATGTTTTTACATACAGTAAGGTTGTGATCTTTACTAACAAGGTCCAGAATTTATTTAAGCTGAGTCACATGAAACAGCTGAAAAAAAGAGAGTAAAAATCAACAAAGAACCATCAGCTCACAATAAGCTTTAATGTACAACACATCCTGTAATTTTGACTCAGAGATAAAAACATGAGCTCATCTGCAGATTTGTTTTATTAAAAAATAAAAATAAAAAATAAATAAAAATTAATTTGTACTGTTGCTCTATAGGACGTCCATAAAGAAGAAATCGGTCGCTCTGCTCTGTTTCAGGACTCTAAACTGGACCAAACTCAAACTTCTTTGTCCCATTTGTTGTCAAAAACCAACCTTATTTGATTTTTTAATCGTCAGTTTAAAGGTCCACTGACATGATATTTGAACTTTGCATAAAATGGCACAACATATATATGTTGTATAATTCAACTAT
>JAVCKU010000037.1:8314910-8329910 GCA_032273985.1 Hypsolebias coamazonicus | reverse complement strand
CTCAAGACCACTTTTTGATGGTATCAGTTTTGTCTCGGACTCGATTGCATTTGGTCTCGATCTTGTCTCGGTCCCGGACATTGAGGACTCTGGATTTTATTTCAAGACAAGTCAAGACCAAAACTGTGGAAATATCACTAAACTGCCAGAATATTGTCCAGTTTATTTGTTAACTTGTTTTTATTGGATACAAAATGTACTGATTCAAACCCAAATTATAACGTGATTCGTTGCTAAATAAATTTTTTGTTACCTCTGTCATGCCCACCCACTTTCACTTGCACGTGTCACTCCTAGTGTGGCCAGAATGGGCGATTTACTGCCAACTGGGTGGTTTTCATTCTGATTTTGCTGGGAACTCTGGGAAGATTTGGATTGTTGCATTTTGCCACACATTGTTAAATGACCTTGGCTTGTACTGATGTGCGTTCATGTTCAAACAGTAAAGATACTGTAACAATATATTGATGGGTGGATTTTTGTGTGATGTGGTGGTTTTTAACAGGTTTTTGGGCTGGAAAACCTTGACTCTATCTGGCAACACTGGTCCAAGAAAATGAGAAGTGACTGGGCGCAGGAGAAGATGTCTGCCATATCATCAGTTATAAAATTTGTCTATTTAAATCACAAATAATATACTTGTGACTAATATCCATTTATGTAACTTTATAGGTGTATATCCACTACTTTAATGAAACCACTGTGGTTATCCTTGGTGTTGAGTTTGGGCTTATGAAGAGTGTTTAGCCACTGCAGTTTTTTTAAGACTTGACATGTGATGAAACTTCTTCCAGTTTAACAGTTGTGTAATTTTATTGTTGAATCACATGAAGTTAGGATGTCTGATTTCTTTATGTAGCTTTGAAAATGTATTAAAACCTGATATATTCATTCAAAAGCAAACTTAAAGTTGCAATATGTAACTTTTATATAAAAAAAACATATTTTATATTTTATTTTATTTTATTTGAGGTCTTGGTCTCGGCCCCTAAAAGTCTTGGTCTTGTCTTGGAACACTCTGGTCTTGACTTGGTCTCAGGTTAGGTGGTCTTGACTACAACACTACTTTTACTTAAGTACTAGAATTGAGTACTTTGTCCACCACTGCTTAAATGTACTTCACCTTTTTTAACTGGCGCAGCTACAAATTTCCCTTCATCGTGTGGGCGCTCTTTTCCGATAAATTCCGTCAGTGGATAGGTTCCCTTTGGGGTGCGCACCATACGGCGGGAGATCCCACCTCGGAAGAAAAGGCAAAAAAAAGTGCAGTTTTCTTGCAGCACGACTAAAAATGTCTAAAAACAGATGATGCAGTTGGACGCTCACTGTTGTGTGAGCCCGGGATGAACCACAAGCAGCCGTTGTTAACGGTGGCGTCCTCCAGGGCGATCCAGAATCCCAGAACTCTGCCCAGAGGCTCGGTGTACAGAAAGGTGGCGTCCTGGTGTGGCGTCACTACGAAGCATGCACAAATTTACTACATACTATAAACATACAGCTCATCAGGTCGGCACGGAGCAAATTAGTTTTAGTACTTCTTGAAAATACAAATAAGTGTAACATATAAAGAGATAGACTTCTTATTTTATATGATTTTAAGAAAAAAAAAACTATACAGTTTGGGCCTTTAACCAGATTCTCCCTTGAGTCTTATTAGAATGTATCTGTATTAAGTTGCCATACAGAATATAACATCCTAATTAGGTAAAATCAGTTAAATTAATTCAGCCCGTTTTATGTTTTTACACCAAATTTCTGTTAGTCCTAAAAGATAACAAAGTGGAAAAGAGGTTTCTCATTAGTTAATAATGACCACGATTATGGGAAAACTGCAAACAACAAAATAAATCAGATTAATTAGTGCTTTTTACCTTCTCCTCCGATTCCTGGTTGCTAAAAAAAAAAAAGTAGCATAACTGCTTGTTATATTGTACTCACACATTATTAACCCTGCAATAAATAAAGGCTTTACCTTAAAGATGTACATGCTTTGCAGTATGAGAGGGTTAACCAGACCCAGCTTCCTGGCTATGCCCTGAAAAAAAAAAAAACATTTAGGTGTTCCTTGGTCTGTGACTTCACCCGTCACATCTGATTCATGCAGAACTCACCTGGACTTTGGCTGAATGTGTAACCTTCTTATAAAACGGCTCGAGTTCGTGCAGCGCTGAAAGCAGAAGAAGTGGTCTCAGGAATGCTCTAAGAATGAGTTCTTTTTTTTTTTTTTTAAAGAACAATCAGGATGTCTCACCATGTCCGACTTTATTGAGTGACCGCTGCTTTGGTACAAGAAATTCTCCTGCAAGTCCAGACGGGCTCATTTTCAGTCAACAGGACACAATTGTCAGGCTACAGATAATCTCAGAGGAGCTCACCTTTGTCGTCAAAAGCATCTTTCTCGAAGAAAAAGCGGATCTTATCTCCGCTTGTGATGAAATAATCAGCATTCCCCTGCAAGACAGGACATTAACACCAATCAGCTGGTCCTGTCCACTACAGAGGGTAAAGACCGACTCTACTGTTGACACAAGAGTTCAACTAAGTCTGACACTTGGGTCAAAAGAATGATTTTGATTCACTTACAGCAACCATACCTGCATCTTTGAGCGGCAATGGGATAAAAGACATAAAAAATAATGGGATTAAATCACCTGTTATTAACCCATCCTGTGCTGTTCTGTTCGTTCAGTCACCTGTTCTTTGAGCTGCTCGTCATGGTTGGTGGAGAAATGGGTGCGACAGTGCTCAGGGACGTCCATCCTGTCCACGATCTCCATCATCCTCTGCCTCAGCTCATCACACTCCTGGGAGCTCAGCAGCCCATCCAGAACCACATACCCATCCTCCCTTAACTAAAAAATAAAAAATAAAAAAATAAAAAGTGGAGATGATAAAAAAGTTGGAAAGTGGCTCTTTAGGAGTCACCTGGGAGAATAAAGAGCCGGATCCGGTTAACAGACTGTTATTTTTGTTTTGAGCCAAATGATCAGAATCCCATAGACCCATAATTCCCATCATTTCATGGGAAACAACTGTAAACCCACAGAACTTATAAACAAAATTTATATTTAAAACTTTAATTGGAGCACAGAGATTCCAAACATAATTTCATCTAAATGAACCTGAACTCTGTAATTTGTATTGTATTTATAGTTACAGTATATCTAGTAAAAAAAAAATGCAAATGAGAGTAAAACAAATAAGGTTGCATCTTGGACACAGTGAGTTATGTAACCATTTGACTATTTAGGGTAAATGAAATATTTTGAGACATTCAGCTGAATAGTATTTAGACGCTCTTTAAGGCAAATTGATGGGACAATCTCTTTAAAACCACGTTTCTGAAAGTTAAAGACAACAGTTTGGTCTCTGAGCCACTTGTGCAACATGTTTATGTAATAAGGTTCACATGTGCGCAGCAACTTTTCACAAGAACCAATAAATCTTATTTCATTACATCATCTCATCTGCAACTGCAAAATCAACGTATCTGTAGTTTCCTCACCTTCTGCACATCCCGATCTGTCATAAAGTCCATGACCGTCCACTTGGAGGAGACCCTGCTCTGACAAGATACGACGTGAGGGATGTCTCATCCGGGTAACCTTCAGTCCGACCACGTGACATGTCAAAATCAGTACAATAAGTACAGTCGCGCTGTACTAATCGGATTTGAAGTTTTTAACTCTTTCACGGCGACACGTAGCTCCAGTTCGAGCGTCAAGCTGCTGTAATGGCGCAGACTGGCCGCTAGGTGTCAGTGTTGTTACATGTGCGTTATGGAAACGTCTCTGTCATTAACCTGTTATAAATGGAGAAGTGGAAGCAGCGCCCTCGTGTGGCCACCTTGATCATGTACAGCCAGGAACATTTTTTCCATTTCAGACTTTTTAAAGTTTTATTATTTGTAAGTAAAACTTTATTTTAAAGTTTAAATGTTATTTCATAGCTGTAACAATAAGTTTGTTTTTTACACATTTTCCAGCTGCCTGTACCAAGGAAGCCCAGGAGAGCTTGAATTCATGTTTTGGCACCATTGTTCAGTATTTATCCACCGTACAGCAACTTTCACTGGAAAGAAAAAAATCCTTCCAGTGATCAAGAACTTGCTGCAGTCAGGACACTACCTGTTTTATTTAATCTAAAAATAAACCTCCTTAATATATTCCTTTTGTATATTTATCTCTAATAAAAACTATGAAATACTCAGTGCAAATACAGTTAAAAATTGAGGACTGAATTATTTGCTGAACAGGTTAAAATTGAGTTGTTAAAGCTAAAGCCAAACACTATAGCGAAAATAAACATTAGTTAAAAGCTAAATGTGGCAACAACAACAAAAAAGCCAATGAAGGTAGCAAAAATATGGATAAAATTTAAAAGATGGTAAAAGATTAAAGCATGGTAGCCTTTTTTTTTTTAATCAATTTCTGCAAAGAAAAAACAAATCTGTACTGTATTTTGCTCCAATTTATTTTTGTAAATAAGCTGCTTTTGGCTGAAACTTTCCCTAAATTGCCTTGTAAATAAGAGAAAAGGCGATAATTTCCATCCTCTCGAGAAAGACAGCACGTCTGTTACGCTGCTCAGCTGTTCCTGAAGGCGAGGCTTCCAGAACTTCATGTGAAATGTACATAATCCTGACCATTAAAACCCAAAACATTTTCACAAAACTACAATTACTGAGCCATTTTCCCGACTCCGTGACACAAATACAGTAAACTCGTCATGAATAATGAATACAGTTGAGCCAGGAGACGCACAAATCTCAGCCACTTCCTCTTCAAGTGTATAAGAATCATTCCTCAGCAGCTTTCAGAGTTTCTTTTTAAAAGAGGAACTATCCAAGATGACAAACCAACTCAATCTGCAGCAAAGATTTGGTGTTAGTGGCAATTTTATTATTATATGTCAGAATGGTACAAAAAGTAGGATCTGAACATTTGGAAACAAACGCTTCAACATTACAGAGCCAGAGTCTTTTTAAATGGCAAATAAAGTTTTATTTAAGGCCTTGCCCATTGGGGATATGTTCCATTATGGCTGCTCTGCACACCAATTCAACATCAACAAACTCATGCTTTTAAAAAGTAAATAAGACATAAAAAGGAGAAAAAATCCTTTTGAGGACTCCCTGATCTACAGGCATCAAAATACATAGATTAAGTTATCACACACAGAAAATACAATCGTTTATTTAAAGAAAGTTTTATATATATAACCTGAAATTAAATGAAATCATGACAGCTTAGCAACGAGTTATGCTCAATAATTCTTTTAAGAATACTGAGATTTTGGATAATTAAAACCTTCATTAAAAGTACAATCAGACATATTGTCAGACGTCAATGAACGTGCACGGTCACACACAATGCCCGCACGGAAGGGTGCGCTCACTTCCAGTTAGTCATGTTGTGGCGTCATTTCCCTCCAAGAAAACCATCCGGTCCGCTCCTAACGACCCAAACCTGAGAGCTCTGTCCAAGAGCAACTGAATCTTCATGCCGTTTCACGCAAAACCACTTAAAGCATAAACAACACACAGTCAGGATTTAATTTATTCTTTTGCATAAAAAAATTAAATAAAATAAGGGCAGACGTTATAATCTGATTATACTGTAGCCCATTTGCACAACAATAAAGCTTTTATGTTTAAATTTAAACAAATGTCAGCTGCTGATGTGACAAATTAAATACAAGTGCTCGCGTTTTCTCAAAAAGTCAAGCAGCAAAATCACTAATATTTGCTCATTTTGCTGTTCGGAAAGATAAAAAGCCGTATTGACAGGAAAGTGACTACAGCTGCCGAGGCTGCAGGCAGAAAGTGGCTCAAAGGCAAATGAGTAAGAGCTGACTTGTAGCTTTGTGCGTCATAAAAACGGCAAAACGGGAGAAAAAGCAAAAGACGTTCAGCCAGAAGGCAAAACAAAACGAGACCAGGTAACAGATCTTACACGGACAACGACAAATACGTCAAGACATTTTTTGGCAAATCTTGCTAATTCGGTTATTTCATCCGTTACGAAAACATTTTCTGTAACACTCTCGAGCAGTATGGACTAAATGCTCAACGAGGGTTTAAAATGAACTCGGACTCAGTCATATTTTCTTAAAAAAGACAAAATGAGACATTTCGAACTCTAAAGACGCCATGTGACGAGAGAAAACACTGTAACAAGCATAGCGGTGCAGCAGGGAGGTTTGAAGCATCTGCACTGCACCACAATGATCAATGTTAGAATATCAAATTACTTTGGAGTGACAGAAACATCTCCTTTGGCCCTGCACAGTGAAGCCTGCACTTAACAGTGTGGCAGCCAACAGAACAGCCCCGTCCTGATGTATATTTTGTTTACCGGTAGATTTAGTTTTTACACCTGCAGGGAAAATGCTGTTGTCATTCGTTTATGCTCTGACCTTTGACCCCAACTTTAAAAACTGCTTGCTAGTTAACAAATTCAACACTGAAGCTCTGGTTTCTGCGCTCCGAGCGTTTGCGAGAGCTCTACGTGTGAACCCTGGGCGGTGATCTGTATTTAGCCAAGGCCTCAGTGAAACAAAACACCCAGCTGACGCTTTACAGTGAAATTACCAAGAAATCTTTTAAAGGAACAGTGTGTGAAATTAACATATTGACAAAAGTCACAGGTTTTAACGCAGCATGGGGTGTTGCTAAAGATTACTCAACTTTTCTTACTTTCCGTTTGCCTACAAAATCCTAATTACCGTATTTTTTGGACTATAAGGCGCACTTAAAATCCTTTAATTTTCTCAAAAATCAACAGTGAGCCTTAGGTCTTAATTCTGGTTGTGCTTACTGACCTCAAACTGATTTTATGTGGTTATTGTGAATGAGCTGAATACAGTTTGACTTATCCGTTTTGTTTCGCTTAATGCACCTTATAATCTGAAAAATACGGTATAGTTTGCCCTCTGTGAAAACATATTTCCTGTGACGTTTTTCTTTCTCATGCATGTCAGAATTCAGAGTAATACAAAACAAATCAAATATAATTAAAGTTTTTTTTATAACTACTTTGCTGAAATGATGGAAACTTGTTGCACAAAGTGAATAAAATACTGCAAAGAGTCTGGATTCAGTAACAAACGAACCTCCAGATGCCGCTAATTGTTACACAGCTTGGCTTTTAAAGGGCTCTGCACTGAAACGGTAAGACTAAAAACACATGATTCACATTAAATATTTCACCTATACGTTTTACAGCTCGAGAAAAAAAAGGGCCTGATGATGTTTGTGATCATTAAGAGGGTATAGCTTGTAAAAGCTGGGGCCATATTAGCAGAGAGAAATGTCTGGCAGGAGTAAACACACAACTGCTCTAAACGTTGCCAGTAAATCCCAGGTCTTTACAGAATAGCGTTTTAAGCAGACATAGCATGTTGCACTGATTTGCAGCATGAACGGTGGACGCAACGTGCTCCACAAAGAAACACTTCTCTAGTGGAGGCTGGTCAGAACCGGTTCCCCTCCACTCCACAATTTCCTGTTTGTCCTCGTGCACCTCACAAATTAAAAAAAAAAAAAACACATTAGTGACAAGCGTCTGCTTTGTCACAGAGGAAAGCGAGCACGACGACTAAACTGCGAAAGCTCGCATAGAAGCAGCACTCGAGTCACGTCTTGTGATCTACTTGAAGAACCATCAAGGTCCACAAAGATCAAAGACGTCAAGATGCAAAAAATAATTAAAAAGTACCTTAAATCAGCTACGTTCTGAATAATTTGCTTTATTTATACTGTATTTGAATACACATACAGCTGAAACCAGATGTGTACGTACACTGTATAAAACAAATTGTTTCACTGTTGGACATTAAATCAGATCATTTCTGTGAAGTTCACCATTTTGGGAAAGTCCAAAAGGTTATGACTTTGGAAGCATTTGATTGGTTAGCTGACAACAGTTAACTGGAGGCACACCAGTGCACATCTTAAACCCACTGCCTCGTGCGGCATCATGGGAAAATCAGGTGCCGCGTTTATCTGTTCAATCATATGCACGAAAAGTCCTACCATCATAACCCAGGTGGAGATGGGACTCCATTCCTGAGATGAACACGTTTTGGTACGAAACGTGCACATCGATCTCAAAACCTTGTGAAGAAGCTGGTAAGAGCCACAGCGAGACCAATCCTGGATCGACGTGGACAACCTGACTCAGGAAGCTGAGCGGAGGAATGGGACTAAATTCTAGTAAACTGTGGTGAGAAGCTTGAAACACGTTTGATGAATGTCATAGTTTAAAGCAGGGCTATTCAACAAAACTGCTCAGGGTGGGGGGCACAGGTTCTGAAAGCCAACAGCTCGGGGGCCGGACGTCCAGCGATTAAAGTCATTATGTAAATAAACCAAA
This sequence comes from Hypsolebias coamazonicus, assembly GCA_032273985.1. Taxonomy (NCBI): domain Eukaryota; kingdom Metazoa; phylum Chordata; class Actinopteri; order Cyprinodontiformes; family Rivulidae; genus Hypsolebias; species Hypsolebias coamazonicus. Next base: position 8,321,535 of record JAVCKU010000037.1, on the reverse strand, counting down.
GTTTACAATGATCCGTTACCCCTTTGAAATTTGTTTATTTCCTTCCAATGAATTATAAATGCAATAAACAGAACCCAGAACCCAAACAAACAAAATAAATAGATATTTTTTTAACAAAGTGGGCCGGATTGAAGTCACCGGCCAGTTGAACATACCTGGTTTAAAGGTAATACTACCAAATACAAAGAAACTGTATGTAAACTTGTGACTTTTGGAGAGAGTAATAAAATTTGTCTCATTATTCAGACATTTAACAAACTGAAATAACTTTGGGAATCCTGTATGACGCAAACAGGAACGGCTTAGTCATTCTTAACGTTGGTCTTTTTATAGAGTGCGTGTAAACATCTGGTTTCAACTGTATATGTTAATTAGGGAGAAGAAAAACAGATTGTGATTTTCTTCAACATTCTGTGGATTTAAAAGCTATTTTACCATTTAAGCAGTGCAAAATTAAACAAAACACATAAAATAAAAAAAAGGTCACTTATGATATTAGGCTACAGATTTGTAACCTGGAGTCAAAATAAAGTTGGTGGTCTGTTACATGCTGAAAATATGCCTCTCGAGTCCAAACATGCTGCAAACCTCTGTCAGTACGTCAAAGTAAATCAAAACACATTCTTACACAGCCGATTTATACACATCTGTAATGAGACACCTTGAGCTTGTTGCACACGCTGAAGTAAACGTGTTGTCTGGTGAGGCAAAATAATGCCGATACTGGATTATGAATTTCTTAATCACAGCTCCCAGTGCTCAATTTAACCGCAGGGCATTTGGACCTTACACAACAAAGTTAGTTCCCTTTGATTTCCACACCGGTTAAGGTCTAAGCTGTGAGATGATTGGTGAATTATCAGTCTGTGCAGATGAAGAGCAGGTCGAGCATAAAGGAAGCCTGAAGACAAGAATAAAGCTGACGGTTCATGCCTGAACAGACTGAGTTGCATCATAATTTATTAAATGGTGTCAGTGGAGTGAGCTGCAGAGCAACTGCAAACATCAAACGTCTCTAAAGGCCTCGAGGCATGAGGAGCAGGCGAAGGCTGCGTGGAGCATGTTGAGAATGTGCTGTGCTCAGTAAAATAATAACTCACTGGAGAGGCCGAGTCGTGAAACGATGTCTCAGTCGAATGTGGACGCTTGCTTTAGGGTCCTAGTGGCATGCATGTTCAACTTCCAGCATCTTTGCAGCTTTATAGTAAGTACGAAACAAATAACCAACATGATATATCAGACGTTTTTTTGACGTCCTTATTTTTATTGGTCAAATGGATGACAAGTCTTCATGTTCCTCTTCCTGTGTCAACACTGCTGCATGTCTTGAGCTCCAGCTGGCTCATGCTTGCTCCTTATCGGCCCTCCAAAGCTTCTCTTTGACTTCTGTAGGCAGCGTGTTGAACAGGTCTTCCTCCACCACCAGGCCGCTCCTCTTCAACCGACTGCATTCACCCAGCTCCACCGGGAGGCACTCCAGATGGTTCCCTCTCAGCTCCAGCTGGGTCAGCCCGGTGAGTTCGCCGAAGCGAGACGGCAGCGTCTGCAAGCAGTTGTTCCCCAGGTTCAGAGTGTGGAGTTTCTTGCACTGGAACAGCTCCGGGGGCAAAGTCTCGATCTGAAAGGGAGAGCACCAAAAAGCATAACGACGAGGAGCGCGTCAGTAAACAAGGCTGACAAATAAGAACGAGTCTGGATACAAAAACAAAACTAAAGATCGCTTAAAATAAAGTTTACCTCTCATGTGTTTTGATTTTATTAAAATAAAAACAGTGTCTCGGACATTGACAGACATCATACCTTAATAAATTCAAAAACACGTTGACATTATCTCAGACTTACAGCTCAATGAAACTGATGGAGCGCAGAAAAACACAAAACACAGTCGAGATATTTGTGTCAGCTCACAAACCTGCTGGAAGCTATTTCCAGCGAGCAGCCACACAGTAAAACAGCCGTAATAGTAGCTTTTACTAAAAACACATGAGGTTGTTTGGATGCTTGCAGGCTCAAAGGAGCATTTTCAAAAAGGTTCTGCGTGTTTTTATTCAAGAAATCCCTTTCAACAAAGACCAAATGAAGTTATGCAGCCATGACCTTAAAGACGTGCTATAACAATGACCTTCAGAAATTTGGGATTCAGGTTGTTTTACTTCAGAATAACATTGTAAAACACACAAAAAATAGATAAACTTAAACTTATAAGACCATAGATCTATCAAATGATTACTTTGAATGATTTTTTTGTTTACAACTGATAAAAACATCAATGAATGTTGACGGAGGTCATCTTAGCACCAGCAAACTGCTTTTTTCCCCACTATGGAGTATGCTGTTTGTGGGAATCAGTTTGTTGGTGGCTCCTCAGATTAAACAAGTCCTTTGCATGAAGGACGAAACATCTCAGCGAAAAAATAAATAAATAAATAAAAAAAGACGTCCAGATGACCTGATTGAAGATAGTTGTTTTTTTTTTTAACCTGGATTACTGAGCCTGAACTTTGGAACATTTGTGTGATTGAATCAAGTACGCCACTTACCCTGTTTGCTGTCACAGCAAAGTACTGCAGGTTCTGGAGGAAGCCCACGTCAGGGTGGATGCTTGTTAGGTTGTTGTGACTCAGATCCAAGAAGCGCAACTTGCGGCAGAAGAAGAGCTGGCTGGGGATCTTCTCGATCTTGTTTCTGTTCAGGTAAAGCCTCTCCAGGTTGGTCAGTGTTCCGATCTGAATGGGAATGTAGGCGATCTGGTTGTACCAGAGCTTCAGGCACACGAGGCGGCGCAGGTGCTGGAAGCTGATGATCTCCTCGATCGTTTTCATGTTGTTGTCCTTCAGGTCGATCTCCTGCAGGTTGTGCAAACTGAAGATGGAGTGTGGAATGCGCTCGAGGTCGCAGCGAATGAGCTCGAGCTCTGTCAGGTTGACCATCTTCTTAAGGCTGTTCAGGACCATCAGCTTGGTGCCCTCGTTATTGATGGAGAGCTTCTGAAGATGCACGCCCACGTCAGTCACCACCTGCGGCAGCTTGGTTAGGTTGCTCTTCAGACGCAGCACTTTGAGACTTTTGAGCTCTCCGAGCCCATCGATGACAATGTAACGATTGTTCTCAGCACTCAGGTTCCCAGTTAGGTGCAGCTCAGTGAGGTTCTTCAGGCTGTAGATCCATAGAGGGATCTCCTTGATATCAGTGAACTTAATGTGGAGTGACTTGAGGTTTTCTCTCAGGAAAGCCAGAGCTGGAGCCTCAATCTTAGCTGGTGTGTGGTAGAGCCACATCTCCTTCAGGTTGGAAAGCTGAGCAATGATGGGGGGAATAGTGACGTCTGGGATAAGCTCCAGCTTGAGCACCTCTAGCTCGACCAGATCAAATACTGTATCTGGGATTCCACTGAGCATGAACAGGTGCAGCTCCAGTTTCTCCTGGGAGTTCTTGGTGATGCGCTGTCTGAGCTTCTCCAGCGTCCACTCGTTGTTGAGGTTCAGCTGCCTCAGCTTGTTCTCGCTGACCTCGGACAGAAATACTGCAAAGCGCTTGGAGTAGAGAGGATCGTACTGATCTATCAAGTGCAGCATGAAGGCAAAGTCATTCTTCACGTCGGGAATGTCGCTGTAACTGCTCTCCTCTCGGATTGATTCGAAGGAGTATCGTTTGAGGGAGCGGCTGAGCATCCAGCAAAGGGTGTACATGCAGATGAGACCATAAACCACAACCAGGCTGATGTAAAAACAGGCCAGGATCTTGAACAGAGTCGCTAATGGGTGCGCACAATAAAACATGCTGTATCCTGTTAGTTTCTCAATATTCACTGGGCACGCTACACAGAACTTGATGTACCTTACATAGTAAGCTGTGTAGCTAATAATCAGTACAAACTTGATAACTTTAATAATGGTTTGGCGTATGTAAAGGCGGTACACTATATCACCTTCTTCAACGTGAATTCTAAACTTCTTCACTTTCTCAAAAAGCGCTTTGGCCTGCTCCCCTTCCTTTTTATCTAAAACGCCGGTTTCAGAGCGGTCCACAATTCCCTGTTCGATTCTGGACTTTGTTCGCTGGAGCATGGGAATACTAGCCTCTACATCCTCGCTCACACTGGAAGTCTTCTTGTCCATTGAACCATTCGATTTCCCCACTGGTTTAGAGTCTCTCTCCTCCACCACAGTCTCAGACAAAGCTCTCGTTGTCCACGGTGAGTCAAAGCACTTGAGGAGGATGGAGACAAAGTGCTCCAGTTTTGAGCTCGTATGTGGGAACTTGAACCAGAAGTTGCTGCAGGCCAGGAAGATGAGGGTGTGGATTAGCACCAGATAGGGGAAATATTTAGCAAACCAGTGGAGTTTGTTCTCGTAGCAGACAGCGTCTACGTAGTTATACTGGTGACGGTCAAGGTTGTACTGAATGCCTTTGGGTTCGTGTGGATACGTGGGGACCACGTTAAAGACAGGATGGATCTCCTCGCATGACATGTTGAAGTCATGCCATTTGTAAGGCAGGCAGATCATCTTGTCCTGCGTGACCTGCAGCGTCCCACCAAACACTGCGATCATCAGCATGATGATTGAGAGGTAGTCGGTGAAAACGTCCCACCATGGTTTCAGGATTCGATATGCTGGCTGGGTGTCAGCAAAATACCGGAGCTCTGTGATGGGAATCATGATGGTTTATCTAAATAAAATGGCAGAAACAAAAGAATGTCAGCATGATGTACTGCATTTCTGAAGTGTTTCACCAAATAGCATGAAATACATAATTCTGCTCAAAAGAATTGCCACATAGTAGCATTACTCTGGAATAATATCTAGTATGAATACATATTAGGCCTGTCACAATAAAGTTTGCTGGGCGATTGTCTCATAAATTATTGTGATAAGCAATAATATTGTTTGAAATTTGACAATAATTGGTAATTACTGACAAATTTAAGAAGAAATGTTCATTTGTTTTGCTTGTAGTATCTTTTTTGACCACTGGATGGCAGCGTAAGACCGTTTAAATCAAAAGATGGATAGTGAGAGAGCGAGCAGCGTGTCTAAGAAAAATGGGAGAGAGGCTCCTTGATGTGACATGGGCTGTCTGTGGTTCTCAAAATGGCGGACGCTTGGTGTGGTTTGAGCTCTTTAGCATAGCATTTTTCACACAAAGCTTTTACTAAAAAATAAAATAAAAAATCAGTAAACAAGTTTTCAGCTTCTATTTGCATTAAAAAAACTTTACACAAAGGCATGGGTTTCAACCGTGAATTTTGGAGCTTTGACAAAACAGAGTTCCCCCCCAGGTCGGCCTGTTAGCTTAGCTCTTAGCTTAGCTGCTTTGAACAATCCAAAAACACGATTTTGGACGGTTAAGACAGAAAGGGAGGAGTCAGTGAAGAGCACCGGAGTTGAGACTTTTGTCATCCAGTGTCTTCAGTAGAAAGAGAGAGACACAAAGAAACAACAAAGCCGATAAATGAAAATGAGGTCGATAATTTTCATTTATCAGGTGATTAACTGATTTATTGTTTATCGTGACAGGCCTAATACATATGTTTAAAAAAAAAAAAAAAAGACTTCCTAGAAAAGAAAATTACAACTTCTCACGCTGACATTGGTAATGTTTATTACTCTTTTGAGTCCAGTGTCAAACTGAAACTGAACATATTTGTATACAGGCAGTCCTCGAGTTACGAACTTTGGCCGTAAGTCGAACCGCGCACGTAAACAGCGTTTTAAACACGTTTTTTTCAACGTAACACAACACCAGCGTACATTCTGTACCTTTAAAATGTATTTTCAAGCAATTAGCTAGCAAAAAAACACAAAAAAAACACAGAAAATACTGAAAAATACTGCTCAATGGAGGCGTGATGACGTCACCGGGCGCCGTTCGTAAGTCCGAAATGCCGTAAGTCGGGGGCGTCGTAACTCGAGGACTGCCTGTATTTAAATTAATGATCTGCTTTTCTACACATTTGGTGTTCTAGTGTGAGATCTCATCAAGAAAACATCTGCATGCTTTCTTGCAGTGTTAACATGTTTTAATGGTTAATGAATATGAATGTGTCTCAGGATTTCTTGTCCTTGATACAAAAAAGTTTAGAAGGTATTTGTCAATATCATGTCCTAATGTGCATTTTACTACAACACTCAGATGCAAACTAAAGGTTTTAAGTGCATAAAGCTTTGTTTGAATAAATTTAAAGAAAAAGAAGAGTTATTTATAGCATGTCCTCTAAAATGGAAAAACCAAAACCCCAAAATAAATGAATAAATAGCTAGAAAGCCCAGGTAGAGAGAGAAGAGTGCAGTGGTACTGTAATTTTTTGACATTTTGAACACAAAAAGGTCAAAAATATTTCATCATCCCTTCAGAAAATAGTGCAAAATTGTAAAAAGACGGCTTGGCATGGTCTACAGAGACAGTATTATCACAGAGTAGCTGCAACTGGCAATAACTGCGTTTTTTTTTCCCCTTTTTAAAAAGCAACCTAAACTATTCTAAAACCTAAAGAATACAATCCCTAATTCTTGACTCAACATCTTTAAAACCATAACTTACTACAGTGTTCCCCTACGATTATCCAAAGAGGGCACCCCGCCCTGTCAACAGAACTGAGCGCCCCACCTTCCAAATCCCTCAC
>JAVCKU010000037.1:8301650-8314032 GCA_032273985.1 Hypsolebias coamazonicus | reverse complement strand
CCAGCATCCCAGTAGGAAATTAACTCTTTTTTTCCCTTCATTATGGCTCCCAAATGTATGTGTTTTTTGATAATTATTGGGTACTGTGTTAGGCTAGGCTGAGTACTTGGTAATACAGTACTGTACATGTATATGGTGCACGTCAAATTCGGTTTACGCCGCCGCCGTGAGAACGGATCTACGTCGTAAGTCGAGGACTACCTGTACTATGATATGACCATCTGCTAAATAGCTACATTTAGTGTTTTGTAATTGTTTTTATTGCAAGAAAACTGGCACATTTTATTTTGCAGTCTCACTAAATTCTGAGCCTTGGCAACAAAGCGAGACACATGCCTTGTTGCCAAGTTTTAAGTGGCGGATTTTTGAAAACCACAGCTTGCAAAAGTGTATTGCAGCTGTATTTGACGTGTAGAGGGTGGGTCCTAAGACTGAGCCTTGTGGTACACCATTGTTGACAGATATCTAGAAGAAGTACCATTATGTGGAACACATTGCCTTTGAATTGAATAAGGAAGGCAAGTACCGTAAGCCTTAATGTTACATGTATGATATACTGTAATTTACTAGAGTACACTTTTGAACTCAAAATAAGCAAATTAGGACCAGGTCTTTTACTAATTATTGCTGATCCTGGGTGTGCTTTTTAAAGGGCTATTTATAGCCTCAAATATTTTATGTAGGAAAGCTCCATCTCTTGAGTCATTATGCCAGATGACAACTCTGCAACTATTTTGAGAGAAAACATCAAAATTTATTTTTTATTACCGCATTCAAAACTCCAGCAACGACACTGCATGACTTTGCGACTCATGCGAGGAAATATAGAACTACTTACAAATGTTTTGAGACACTTTGAAGACTCCCTCACGGTTTCTGCTCATCAACTATTCACGAACCGTTGTAGCACTGCGAGACACTAACTTAATTTATGAGACAATAGTATACAGACTAAAAACTCAGTGCAACATTTACCCTAGTGGGTGGATGACTCCATAACCCCCATGGCACCACCCGCGCACCCATAAAGGTCATGGTATGCAATAAAACAAAGAAACGTCTGTACATGTTTGCACATTATCAATTCACTGGCCGGGGGAGACACCAAAGCTGATACATCTTCACTATCCTCTCACTGAATGACTGGCTGTACAAGACTGTTAAATTTATTACTGTGTAAAAAAAAAAACTCAAATTCTTTGCGTTGTTGACAAAGAACCAGCATGTAAACACACAAGGAGGGGTTGAGGATAAAATAAAGCTGACATCACAGCCAATGTGGCCAACTAATGTCCGCGCGTTCTCATAAAAACCGATAGACACAAAAACAACCCAGCGTACTTGTCAACAGACGGTAGCCACAAAGACATTTTCAGTGGTTAATTACGCCCGGCACGAAGTCAATTACATAATATTAAAGACATTGTGTGTCACATGATTAGCAACAAACAAGAGTCATGAGACATGAATGAGTCCAACAACTGGGCCCGTAAAGTTCCCAAGAGATGTGCATCATGGGAAATCAATAAGAAAAGCAGATACTGTACATGTGCATCCAATCTATGCCTCTGCTCGTGGACTGTTAGTGAAGGGACATGAAGTGAGTAAAAACAACTAAACAGAACAAAATCCACCCAGAACAACTATTGATTGATCATGAAGCTTACTAATAAAAAAAAATTCTATAGAAGAAAAAAAAAAAATCTATGAAAATGGTTCAAGAGGATTTAATAGTCAATAAAAGTATTGACTTTTTTATGACAATTTACTAGTTGGCTTCTTTAGAGACAATTTACCGACATTAATCAAGCATGTACGTTTTCAATTTAGGAGCAGGATACTCAGGTGTTGTCCTGCTCTGTGACATGGTTTGCAGCTACAAGGTGATAACTATGCTTATAAAAAATATATAGAGAGATAGATAGATATTGGTAGATACTTTATTAATCCCAGGGGGAAATCTGAGGCATCCAGTAGCATGTTCTAATTATACAGGGGAAAAAAACATGAAATAATCAAAAAAGAAGCAGAATACATGTACACAAATCTGGAAAAAGACTACGCATATGCACAAGGTGGTAGAGATGATTCATGATATTCTGCTTCATGGTTAAATGTTTATTGAAAAATAAAAAAAGGAAGGCCAAAGAAGAGATATATGGATGCAGTTAGAGAGGACATGGAGGTAGTTGGAGTGAGGACAGAGGATGCAGAGGACAGAGTGAGAGGGAGGAGGATGACTCGTTGTGGAGACCCCTGAAGAGGGAAAAGCCGAAAGAAGAAGAAAAATAAGTTTATACATGTAGGTAAAATGTTGATGTTTAACAACCCGTTAAAATACACCAGAATGAATTAAAGATATACATTATTCAAAATTTTAACCGAAATTGCGACCTTTGTTTAGTCGGTTTCTTTCAGAAGAGCCAGAGTGTTGGGAGGATGACGGGAAGAAGTCTCATCCTGACAATAAACAACAAACAAAAGCGCTGCGGCACTGAAATCCCTCTCAGCGAGCTGGTTACGAACAGACAAAATACAAAAAATTACTCACTTGTTCTGTCAAAGCTGGTGTCTCTCCATTCCTCCACACACGGGTGACGCTTTTCTCAAGCGGTTCTCAGCGACTTGGGCCGGTCACACGCGGACCGAACGAAGACTCGCAGCATTGCGGAGGAAAAACGAGGAAAACCGGAGCGGAGTGGAACTGTCCACTCGAGGAGGACTTCTTCTTCGTTGGTGTTTTTTTTTAGTTTTTATTCTTCTTCGTTGGTGTATCTTGTTAAAGATGATTTACCGCCCCCTGGTGGACAGAGTGGGAGATTAACGTGGAAAAAAAAAAAAAAAACCTAAATGTCCAGCAAATCATTAAAAAGGCGGAAGATAAAGTTTTTGCCCGTGCCAAAAAGTATTATCGTTTTATTGTCCTTAGGAAAAACGCCTTCCTGTTTTAATATGGTTCGTGCATGCTGCGGTAAATGAATTTTCTCTTCATGAACCAAAAAACAAGAAGCTGTTGGTTACATGACATTTTATTTTTACTTTGTATTTTTATACATACTCTTTCTAGATTGCAAAAGCTCTAGTCTAATAGGTACTGTCAATTTATGTTGAATAAAAAGTACCACCTTCTGCAAGTCATGACCACAATTAAAAAGCTATTTAAATAAAACGTGAATAATAAACTTGACTATATAGCTTTTGTTTCATGAGCTCATTGTTTTGCTTTTTCATTTTTAATGCATTATTTATTTTACTTTTATTCATTTAATCATTTCTAAGTAATTTTCCCTATTAGTTTTGTTAAGGTTAAGTAGGGAGGACCTGACTTAACCTTGTTGGATTATTGAGCATGCATGAGGATATTCACCCATAGTTTTGTTTTTTTTTATTTTTGACTCCATGTTGTAGATTTGAGATAAAGACAAATTAGGTGATCATCCATTTTCTTCTGCTGCTTATCCAGGGTCATGTCACGGGGGTAGCAGCCTAAGTAGGGAGGCCCAGACTTCCCTCTCCACAGCCACTTGGGCCAGCTCCTCTAGGGAATCCCAATGTGTTCCCAGGCCAGCTGAGAAACAGTCTCTCCAGCATGTCCTGGGTCTCCTCCCAGTTTAGGTAATCATGTTTGTTTTTAAAACTTTGCCATTAACCTTTGGACCCAACTCTGTCTTTCAGTCAACAAACTTGCTCATGAAACACTGGATGAATTTGACAAAAACGTCCAAAAATTAAACGTTGATGGATATCTACAACTCGTTACTTTTTGTCAACCTAATTCAAAATGGCTAAGCAGCTAAATGACCTTAGTTGACACAAAACTTGCTATAGTCAGTTTTGCTGAACTTGTGCTAAAATTTGCTCTAGAAACAGAGAGACATCAACACATACTCTAAGCATGAACACCTCTTTCAAGTGTTTGCCAGTTTATACAAGATCACACAAAATAATAATGAGGTTCTATCAAAACAACAGTAACTTACTCTTTTCGCAATAAAGTTCTTAGTTTACAACTTTGGCATAAAAGTGTCAAATGCCACACCTTTAATTTAGCATGGGAAAATATATTTTACATATCATCATTACTAATCTGGGTGTGGAAGGTGTCCAGGTATTGGGTATAAAAAGTAGGGAATGAAGCTCTGTGGGTCAATAATCATTGCCTTACCCAAAACCTTCAGACTCGGCCTTCTATCTGGGGGCACAGAGATTAAGATCTCCAGCTACTCAATAACGTACCCACAAGTTCCCACTGTGTACGTTCTGCTTGGTACATTGGAAAAACCAAGAGACTGAAACAATAAATATATATTTATTGTTAAATTTAATATATGCATCTTACAAATACAGTATATTGTACAGTAATAAACAAATTATGGAGGACTTGTGGAGCAGAGATTAGAGAAGGCAAGCCTGTGATCAGAAGGGTGCTGGTTTGATTCCTTGGGCCAATAACACCAAAATGTGGGTGGGAAAGGTAAAGCACCCACACCACCCTTATTTGCCCCACTCTGTGCACTTAAGCAAGACCCTCAACCACCATCATATGCTCCCGAGGGCACCCTAGATGGCAGCTCTCTGCTCCACACAGAGATGCGGTAGCTCGCAGTCTGTGGTTGAATCAGGAAGGGCATCAGGCATAAAAAGAACTGCCAAGTCTTTGTGCGACAAAGTTCAATTTGGCGACGCCTGAGGAAGGGCGCAGCTGAAAAAATTATAAAAAAAAGTTTTCCTGGGTCATTCTTTTACACTTTCTGAGTTCTTGTCTATTTTGTTCATGCTGTCACTTTGCTGTGTCTCCTCTGTGCTGGATTCATTCATCACCATCTCCAAAGCAGAACTTCCGTCAATCTTTTTCACAGTCTCTCCTTTGGCAGCAAGGATTTCCTCAATATTTCTGAAACACAAAGCAGCAAAAGATGTGAAGTGTATTAATACAATTGCGACTCTTAAACTTCTAATCTTCCTATTCATTTTGAACAGCTTGTGCGCTTCAGAGAATTACATTAGATTAGATTCGGTTGGTTACTTTTGAATAGTCAGTGATCAGAGTCATACACAATTTTGAATACAGTTATATTTTAACAAAATGTTAGGAACATTATTAACTTTGGCTTCAATATGATACATTGTTCTCAGAAAATCTTTTTTTCTCCCCAATAAAATAAGTCAGTGAGGTTTTCCGTTGTATTGTTTTCCTAGAAGCAGTGAGCTTTTTCATCAAAGCATAGTCAAATACCACCAGACAAATGATCACAGTAATGTTTAAACTTGATTTAAGAATGAACAGTTTTCAACCATAGTTTTAATGTTTAATGGCTGAATAGTTACAAATCAATGACACTTTTGTTTAGGAATTGGATTCCTTCTAAAAATATAATTGAGACTGTGTCTTTCCCGTCTTTGTTAAAAGATGGTAGTAAAATCATCGCTTTGGGAGATATGATTTGGTCAGAAAAATAGCTCATAAAGAGGTTTTAAGTTAACATGTTCAGTCCAGTGAATTGACAGTATTTCAGTCAGGCTGCCTTAATGCAGTGTTCTAAAAGAGAATATCACAGAATCACCAACCTTTTTCCCTCTAGGTCTGAAAACCAGTTGAGGTTGTCAGCGATGACATGATGATTCTTGCATTCTAGACATGTCACGATCACCACACCCTTGTGGTAAGCCAGTTTAGAGATTGTCTGCATGGACCTGGTGGAGCAAACCTGCAAACAGGTACAACACTGGGTTAATACCAAAGCTGAGAATATCATCTAAAGATTGTCTTTTTTTTTTTTGACGTAGAACAGTTCCAGTGAAGTGTAGATAGTAAAATAGCCCTTTAACCAAGCTGTCAGATTGGGATTTAAAGGCTAACTCCAGTTTCGTAATTGGATGAGTCTTCAAACACATTGCCCTTGGTACAAGTTACATCATAGACCTGTGGTGATTGTTACCTTGCATGTGTAGATGAGATGATAATGGGTCGACTGTATTTTCCCAACATATTCTTCTTTGGCAGGCGGTGTAGAAGAGAATCCTCTAAAATTTGAGCTGAAATGAGTTTCACTCCTGTGAACCGGTAAGAAACGCTGAAACATTTGTCGATAATGTGAAGGGAGCTGCACTGTCCTCCGGGGACAGTGGAACATGGAGCTAAGCCTTAATACGGGTACCCGACCGTAATAACACCGCAATGCGAGGCTAAGTGGGAGCCCCATATTTAGAAATGGCGTAAAAGTAAAATTCCATTTAAAATTTTGCATGATAGCTGCCATTTTTAACTTGGCGCGTAGTGATGACGCCATCACATCGCATCATCACGCGAGATCTGCGAGTGAGTTGCTAGCTGGCTAGCCCGCTGTCAAAATCGTGTTTTGCAGTTTGTGTTATCCGTGTGAGCACAATGAATACTGTCGGAGCCATTGATGAGGCAGACAAGTCAAGACATCGGCCGTTTTTGATCGGGGTTAGCGGAGGAACGGCCAGTGGAAAGGTCCAGTTCATTATAAATGTGAAATTACGTATTTGTTTACTGTATTAGCGTTGGTTTGCTCGTTGCGCACAAATGATTGGCATCCATTAAACTGTCAAATTAATGGTCACACCCACTTGTTTAGTATCTGCAATAGTTCACTAATGCACCCGTTATGTTGCTAAAATCTTTATAGTTTTGTCATTTCTGCTTTGCAACATTTTTTGCGTCAAGTTTAACAGCTAACACAAAACGAGTTCAGTGATGTGATGGCTGTTTGTTTTTTTTCTTAACGTTTCCATGACTTATGGCAGCTTTACTTTCATTTATTGACAATAGCTCTTTTTCCCCCTCCATTACAGTCTACTGTCTGCGCCAAGATCATGGAGCTTCTTGGCCAAAACAAGGTGGACCACCGCCAGAGGAAGGTAGCCATCATCAGCCAGGACAGCTTCTACAAAGTCCTGACCCCAGATCAGAAGGCCAAAGCTCTCAAAGGCCAGTACAACTTTGATCACCCAGGTAAAACTGGACCATACTGTAACTGTACTTTTTCCATCTTCCTCTGTGTATTTAAGCACTGCTTTATTACACGCTCACAACATTGATTCCGTTTTCTTTAAATTGTGGTAAATGAAAAAATAGTCTATTCAAAATTTCAGACTCACTGCTTTAATCTGTGAAGAGGCACCTCACAAACAGCAGCAAAACACTATACACAAATTTGTTGGCTTAAAGATCCTCTTACCTACTGGTAGATATTGTATCCGCAGCTGGTTAGTACTTGGATTTTATTCCCCTGATGAGTTAATTTATTTGGCTTCAATTAATGTGGGACAGATCTGAGTGTTGTACTCTTGGGCAGTGGCTCTTTAAACTATAGTCAAGACCCTACGATGGATCATGAAACACTGAGTTGATGAAAATCCCTTTCAAGAGCGATGTCTAATGATAATCCTCTTCTGGCAGTCCATTTTAACCTCTCACATCAATATGGAGTAGTTTTGATTTTCTCTTTCATACAAAAGGTTTTAGTTCACTGAAGCTTTTGTTAACAGCTCTCCTGAAATCCCATCTCAGCATTGTAGTACGGATGTCCAGACTTTGACTGGGGCATTGCAACATTTTTACTTTGTCATTTGTTCTAGTGGATTGAAAAAAGCAACACAGCAAATCTATTTCCTGCTTAGCTTAAGCACATTGTCATTAAGGTCATTGCATGCCCCAGTTTGAGGCCCAAGTTTTAGCTTTTCAGAGGATGACATTTGACTCTAAAGTTATGTGATTTTGCAATTTCTTTGAGCATTGCATGGTTCAACCTTAGGGATAAATCAATGGGATGTCCATTCCTAAAATAAGATTTGTTCTCTTTGAAGTCAAAGGGCTCCATATACTGTAGTTTAAAAATTACATTATAATCATTTTTTGACTGATGAGTAGGAAACACTATTGTCTTTACTCCTTGGCATTGTTTTAACACATATCTCGATGCTTTGGACCTGCTGAACTAACAAATCACTGACGTTTATAAAGGTGCTCTCACCTGCTGATAGTCAGTATTCTTGCTGATGAGAATAGTAATGATTGGACGGATAAAATGCTCCCTCCTATAGCAGACTGGCTACTGTAATACTAAAATCCACTTTTCCTTTTAAATGTCTTGCAGAGGCATTTGACAATGAATTCATGTACAAAACTTTAAAGGACATTGTGGAAGGGAACGTGGTTGAAGTGCCAACGTATGACTTTGTCACCCACTCCAGGTAGGAAGTAATCGTTTCCTATGAATAAATCTGGGTGAAAATGTCCTCTTCCCTTTTTTATTAATTCTCTTTAGTCTGAGAGCTTTTTTTGTGTGTTCATAGGTTGGAAGACAGAATCACATTTTACCCAGCAGATGTGGTCCTCTTTGAAGGAATCCTGGTTTTCTACCCTCAGAAAGTGCGTGAAATGTTTCACATGAAACTCTTTGTGGACACGGATTCAGATGTTCGTCTGTCTCGCAGAGGTACACGTCTCCCTCGTACTTGAATCCAATTTTTTTTTTTTACCATCTTTGAAAAGTTTGACCTAACTTTTTGCAGTCCTTCGAGACATGAGCAGAGGGAGAGACCTGGATCAGATTCTCAATCAGTACACAACATTTGTAAAGCCTGCTTTTGAGGAGTTTTGTTTGCCTGTGAGTATAACCATTACTGATTATGTACAGTAGTTGTTTTCAGTAACTTCTGTATTTTAAAGCTTTTTTTTTTGTTTTTCAGACTAAGAAATATGCAGACGTCATCATTCCAAGGGGAGTCGATAATATGGGTGAGAACCTTAATATAGAAACGTAAAGCTTTTGGGGAGATCTGTAATGTTGTAAAGATTTATTTTTTGTCTTGTTACCAGTGGCCATCAACCTCATAGTGCAGCACATCCAAGACATTCTGAACGGTGACATTTGCAAATGGCAGCGTGCATCTACTACTGGACGAGGCTGCAAGCGGGTGACTTCTGAACAGAGCGATCTGCAGAACGGATCCAACCCGCCAACAAAGAGGGTTCTGCTGGAGCCCAGCAGTCGGCCCCACTGATGCATACGAGTGTATGGAAATGTAAAGATTTAGACTAGAATTTGAGTCAGAGTCGCTACTATTGTTTGCAGAAAGGGTCAGAAACTGTCGCCTTCGGTAGGTTTGAAAATGTTAAACCCATGTTGCAAATGTCCAAATCTGCAACTTTTTTATTTTATCATAATTGCTTTGTAACCAGTGTTCTTATAGCATTTTTAAAAACTGTCTTCCTTAAATAGTTTATATATATACACGTATAATTATCTAAATTGTCACTGAGTGATTATTACAATAGGTCTTATAACTGAGGGTTGTTTACCGGTAAATATTTAGAAGTTTAATTTTAGTCATGCTTTTGCACTTTAGAGTGTGATCATATGAGATCTTTAATAGTGTATTTTAATATTTCAAATGTTATCTTGTTGATTTTCACTGTGTTTATGTAATTTATGGTCAGATTTAAGCTAGATGGGCAGCTTTAAAGCTTAAAGTGAATTTTCTTTATTTTTTATACAAAGATAAGTTTTTTTTTAATTTGTTTGTTTTGCTTCTTGTCAGAGGAGCTCCAAGCATTAAAACTGCAGTGAGGTGCTCATATTTATGTAAGTTGTACTTCATGCAAATAGCTCCTTGCTCTCCCTCGTGAGGGTTTCCGGCGTCTTTGGCTTGGTCCATGAGGCCAACAATAACTACTGTATAGGCAACATCTCACTGGGCTGGAAATGTTGGGACTAGTTTATGGACGACTTTCATTTGGGAGTTATCAGAATTACTCGTGATGTTTGCAGGGGTTCTTAGTTTCCTCATGCGAGTCAAAGAGGCTTTGCAGTCTTATTTGTTAAATTCTGAACATGTCCAAAAAGATTTTTTTCTTAAAATAATCAGAACTGTTACATTTCAAACCTTTCTCAGTATTTCCCCTGTAATTCTATAATTGCATTTTGATACCTACACCAGTGCTGTCCTAGTGACAAAAAAAGCACCAGAGGCAACTGGTCTAAAAACCACACTGATGATAAATCAAAGCTGGTCCAAACTGCCCATTTAAGTTTCAAATGTCAAACACTTGGAGGAAGACTGCAACTAACCTACCGTAACAACTCGGAAAAGATGCCAAGGAGAGAGAGTTGTATGCGAGTTCAGCTGCAGAGCACCTCGCTGCAATTTAAAAGCTTGTAACTCAGTACTGTTTAGTTTGAATTAAGAAAGCACTGCAGTCAAATAGCAAAATATATTCACAAAACAAACCCCCTCATGATCTGCATGTCCTGCATATCTTACACTCTACACAAGATTGAGCAGCTGTTTAATGTTCTTCTGTCTGCCTTATGTTCTCCCCACTCACTGTATTATAATCAATCTAAATTATTTTATAAAGGTACTATATATATGTGTCAGTCTCATAAAAAAATGAATCTTCAGCGAAGAAGATGCTTATAAAAAATGAGCCATTTGTTTTATTGTAGTATGAGAACACAGTGTGATGTGTTGGCATTACTCCCTCAAAAAAGGGATTGGATGAATACCTACAGCACATGTTGAAATGACGAACACACAAGTCCCTGAGGACTTCAGTCACATACTCTTTCACACACTGGACACGTGGGACATAATTGTGATTGCCTGATGTTTCTCTACACTTGGACACGATGATTCATTATGACGTACATAGATCACAGCATCTTTAGTTATTTGTCTTTTCATGTTTTTGCTTTTTTTAGTGCACATACATATGGCACTTGGGAGAAGCTAAGCTCTTCTCATAAGCATAAACGTCCTTTTTAAGAACAAAAGGAGCACTGTATATAATACATGTCATAACCATACATGATTCTTACACGAAAAACATGTCAAAACAAACTCAAATTCCAGTCTATAGCGGCCACCCCATCTTCAAGTTCAAATCCCCTGACGCCTGCAGCAGATCCTCAGCCTGCACGTGGATGGTACAGTTCGTAGGAGGTTGCTCCTGAGGTTCTGCTGTTTGAGGGGAACTTGTTAGTTCAGGTTGCAGAGGATGACCAGCAAAATGGCACGTAATGCAAAGGAAAGAGGGACTTGAAAAATAAAATGGACCATTCAGCTCGTTCTCATACACACGAAACAGCTTCACTCTAAAACAGAGAGTCCAGGGAGCAGACTTTGGTAATTAGTGTCTCCCTGTCTGCTCTGATTCCTTGCCTCATTGGCACCGGGTTGCTCTTCCCTGGTTTCACCTTAATTGCTCCCAGTCAACATGTCAGAGCCACAGTAATCCCAATTATAATCTCTCGGAGCGGCAGCTCTTTGTAAACCTCAGTGATGCTTAAGATGGGTGTAGTTTGTTCTGGATTCCCCATGACGAGTCTCCCATTAGCTTCAGTGGATCGCTTCCATCTGCGTTGCAGTCCGTAGTAAAGTGGAGTTAGTGTCATGAAGCACAGTTGGAGGTCAGTGTCAGAGGCCCGCAGGCCCTAGGTCTTCTCCTCGCGGTCTGTTTTGCGCCTGGTGATGTTTCTGGGTTTGATCTTCAGCGACAGCTCCCACAGGGCCTCCTCAGCAAGGTGGTCGCTGAAGTCGTTGAAGAAACAGATGATGTCTTCGTTGCGTTTAAGCTCATAATGCCTGAGAGATTGGTTTGATAAATGAAAATGTTCATGACCGATACAACTCAGTGAAAATATGTTTTAGGGTACACATTTCTGACAATAGTTTTATCTTTTTTAATAAAAATTTTTGAAATGGTCTTACACTTGCTGGAAGCGCCTCATGCTGTCCAGAATGTTGAACTGTTGCCAGCGTTTGGAGAAGTTGACCTTCCCATCGATGAGGTCGGGGTTCCCCAAGTGCACAAACGTCAGGTCTTGGAGAATGAGGCCTCTGCAAAGTGGAGGTGGAAAAAAAAAAGAAGCAAAATTACAAGACTGCATGTCTCAAAGGAATGCATATTGCTTGTTGCCTATACTGTACCAGAATTTTTGTCTTATGTTGATAAATGATAAATTATAGCCATTTTGATTAAATGTTATGCACAACCTCTTGCATTTCATGACATCTTTCCTTAGTGCTCAAGAGTATGTGTTGTGACTGACTCACCTACTACTACCGTATTTTCTGTCGTACACGTCACACTGCCCTATAAGTCGCATCAGTCTAAATATGTCTATTAATGTGGAAAAATCCATAAATACGTCGCTTCGCCGGTTAAGTCGCATCTGTTATGAGTCATCGCTGACGCATCACGTTTGTTACGCGTCACTGCTGACAAACCAGAAATGTGGGCTGGTGGTGTGCCAAAAATCGATCGGCTGCCTAATGGCGGCCACGGGAGCGTGCACGGGAGGACTTTAACAAGAATTTAACAAGATTAACACTTAAAAACAATTATTTG
>JAVCKU010000037.1:8141994-8153404 GCA_032273985.1 Hypsolebias coamazonicus | reverse complement strand
ATCTACCTTTCTTCTCTGCATCATGTCAGCCAGCTCTCTACCTTTGCCTGTCATTGTCCCCACATTTAGAGTTGCAATCCTCAGTCCTACATTCTTCACTTTCCTCCTCTCCCTCTGTCTCCTGACACGTTTCCCTCCTCAGGGTTTTCAACTAACAGTAGCACAATTTCCGCCGCCACCCTGTTTGTCAACAGCACCGGTGGCGGTCGTTGTTAACCCGGGCCGCGGCCGATCCGGTATGGTTTCACTTTGATGAACTCGCATTATGGTTTTGGCAAAGGTGTTTTACATCGGATGCCATTTCTGACACAACCCTCACCATTTACCCGGGCTTGGGAATGGCACAAGAGATACACTGGCTTGTGCTCCCTAGTGGCTGGTTTCTACTACCACTGCAAACATTTGCTTAAAATCAATAACACTGAATGAGTTACAGATACACACGTTGTTATGATAAGGTTGATTATCTGTAGCAGCCATCTTAAATCAGGCTGACTTAAATAAACAGTTTTTCTTTCTAAAATTGTCATTAAAAAAGCCCAGTGGTTTGTCAAATGGTACGCATCAACAAACAAATTTTAAACTGTAAAATCAGAAAGCTGGCAGAACCGATAAAACAAACACTGTATAAATAAAGAGAGTCAAACTAAGCAAACACTTGGGATTCTCCTGAGAACGATCACTTCATCCCACACACACTGAGGGATGAACAAATGTTCCTGAGCCCACATGTCACATAGCAGAGATTGGACCATCCCACACTTCCAGTCCTCTGAGCTTCTAATGTTAGTTCACAATTCCCACAAGACTATATGAAAACAAGCAGTATAGCTGAACTTTTATAAATTATATCTCCTTTATTTCAGAAGTTGTAAAGGGATGTTGGGATGAGCTGAGGACGGGATTTGACTGAGATCCAGAGTGTAAAATGTCCAGTAATATAAAAACAAAATGCATTGAACATGTCACAAAAAGATGCACAAAAGTAAACAAAAATGCCCTCTATTAGGGATTTAATTCCAATGAAACAGTTATATTTTTAGAGAAGCAAATGTTTCTGCTCACAAACCTGAGATTCTTACATCAGTTGCAACTAATTTGGAGGCGACCAAGCAGAAGTAAGAAAATTTATTCACAAGTGTGAAACATTACAACCATAAAAAGACCAGCAAGCTGACTCCAATCTCTTGTAAACAAGACAATAAACTAGATATGATGAATGACAACCCTTTCATGGCAATGTGAGAGAGTGATGAAGTTAAAGAAATGATAGGCCTTGTTTCTGCCACTGCCTGCCATAAATGTCCCTCACGCCTTGTTCATGCTGCCAAGCTCCATTTTGCCTATCACCCATCCTACAAATCTTCCTGCTCATTTCACTCCATGCCACGCTCACTTGTTACCTCCACTGCAATCAGCCTTCATGCCGCTCACCTGTTCCCTGTCCTATTTAAACTTCAGGTTCTTAGTACTCCAGTGCCAGATTATTGAAAGGCTCACAGTTGGCAGCACGATGGTCATTAGCACTGTTGCATCACAGCAAGAAGGTCTAGGTTTCAATACCCGGTTGGACCTGGGGTCTTTCTGGGTGGAGCTTGCCTGAGTTTTCTCCGGGTACTCAGGTTTCCTCCCCAAAAACATGCATGTCAGGCTGCCTTCGGGCCCAGGCCTCCCTTGCAAAAGAGATCTATGATCTCAATGGGATTTGCCTGGTTAAATAAAGGTTAAATAAATAAAATAAATTAAAATAAAATAAACAGTGAGTAAAGCCTCACAGATCCCTCACCTTGCTTGTTCCCTGTTTGTCTTGGTTTATCTGCTCTGCTCATGGTAACAACCCCTGCTTCCTGGAACGACCATGTCTTCTGGATCTCGTCTCAAATTTGGCTTCGGACATCTGCCCACCCGTGTATGACCCTTGCCTGTCTCTCTGGACTTCCCATTTGGATCTCCCTCCTTGCTGCTCAATGCTCAGCTCTGTCTCAAAGCTGGCTCATCTTCATCACCGGTGATGTCACCACAACCGAATCCTTCAAGGACTCTCTCCCTCACCAGTTGGGGACTGTCATCAGAACAATCTGAACACTACCATAGAACTCCTGCTCATTAACTCTCCTGTCTTCAGATTGAGCTGGAGCAAGGAATCAGACCTCCATAATAAACCTTCCTGTTGTCTGTGAGCTGGTTCGAATCCCAAAACCCAGTTCTTGTCGTGTCATATTCTCTTGTTCATCATTAACCTTATTTTAAAACCTGGTAAATGCCATGTGAAGTTATTCATGTGCCCATGATGGACTGGCAACTTGTCCATGGTGTACCTTACTTCTCCTTCTTTGACTCTTTACATAGACACCAGCCCCTGAGCAGGATCAAGTGGGTCCAGAACATAAAGAAAAGATGCTGAGCAAAGGTCTGTGAGCTGAGCTACTTGACCAGTGGAGGATTTATTCAGCCACCACTGATTAATTGCTGATTGTCTGATATCTGATTTCAGGTCTCTCTTGTAAATGAGTCCCTGAGGCTCAATGGGCCTAACCTGTATGAATAAACGTTGAATGAAAATTAAATCACTGGTTCACTGGGGAGAGGGAAGTCTGGGTTTCCTTCCTGGACTCATTACTTCTGGAACCCAAGCACAAATGAAAAGAAGACAAGATGGATCAATGTTTGAGACAGTGGAAATTTAAGTTTTAATGGTTTTACGTTAGATAGCTTTGACTGGTGTCCAGTACAGTTAAACTACTGACTATGGGAACTCTGCTAGCTCAAGTTTTAAAGGTATCTGTTATCCCTGTTTTTATATAGTTTTTAGAATCAGGAAATAAGAAAATAATTTGTCAGTTTAAATTTTTTTAACCTATTTGTGCTCTGAGCCACCATAATGTGTGGCAAATTTATGCATTTTGGTTAAATAATCCTCCCCACATTTTACTGTAGCATGAAATATCAATGATTATCAGGATGTGATTGACATTTAAAATAATGAACACATCTGAGAGTTTTATCACAGAGAAGCTCAAATGATATTTACATGTGCAAATGCTATATTTTTATTAAAGTAAAACTATATGAAATGTAATTATTTTCAGCAGCCTTCGTCACAGTGTCATGGTTAGAGGTCTGAAACCTCACTGTGGCACTTTGCTTTTCATTACTGAAACTTTCACTAGAAACAGTGGCTGCTTGCAGACATTTCAGTCTAAAGATGATTATTTTGGAAACTAAAGCCCACAATAAAAGGACGAGGTACATTGGAAAAAAGAATAAAGATGTGATGAGTTTCATGTATAAAAGGGCAGTGAAAGCGAAGGCAGATTTCCACCTCACGCTTCTGTGATTTCACTTTCTCCTCTTTGCTGTGCAGGTCTCACAACAAACATATTGATTGTGTTTACATTAACGGGTACATTGGGAGCTGCAGAGGAGAGGCCAGCCCTGGCTTTACTGCAGTCCTGGAATCACTCAAACAGGAGAGCTAATCTCTAAGCCAGACCTCCGACAAAGTGCTTGTTTCATTCTCACCCTGGAAGGAGACTAGAGATACACCTATGCATGCGCCCACCAGCTCTATGAGTGTGCTAGGTTGGGAAAATGTTGCAATATGTCTGAAGGATCAAGATTTGCACATAGTCAGTAATACACAAAAGTGCAAATCCACCTTCATATAAAAGTGTACGACATGTGATGAATAGGACTTAATGTTATTTATAGGACAACCCCCCCCCCCCCCCCATCCCAGAAGATATTCTAACAAGCCACAACCCCAAAAGACAGACATGAAAGCATAAAGACAAGCGTGCAGTTGTGGTGGAGCAGAAAAAATAATTGCACGCGAATCGATGCTCGTTGTCTGGGCCTAATACGTGAGGTATCAGGGAGTGGGAGAAGAAATGCTTTTAAGTCCAGCAGACCTTAGATTTATACTGAAGTCATACATTCAATCTCCTGCAGTGTCCAGACACTGTGGGGTGCAGGATCTGATGATAATTAGCAGAGTTTCCATCATAGACACTCACTGGTGGTACTGGGGCCTGATGAGCAGCAGCTGAAAGATGTTCACAAAGATGTTTGAAGACTTTTGATGGATGAAAAAAAAGAACAGGCAAAGGGCCAAATAAAAAGAACACACACAGACACACAACATGATCAGGGGCCTGATGTGTGGTCCCTAAACTGTGCAAAACACAACTTCAGAGAAAATGGCATCGAAATGTGGTTTTTGGTCAATTACTACTAAAAAGGAACACACTGGTTTTCGTTGTAAAACAAAACTTTCGGCTGCTCCGTTCTTCGGGAGGTTGCCACAGCAAGCAAACTTGCATGACAGATTTGTGCACAGGATGCCCTTCCTGATTTAACCTGGGCTTGAACCTGCAACCTCAGAATTACAAGACCTCAACACTGACCACCACGCTATCACAGCCTAGTTAGAAAATAGATGTACAGTGGTCATTTAGTGTTTTAGCCTTGACAATTCATTTTCTAAAATAACATGGGTAGGGATTGAGTGTATGCTTTACTTATACACTATATAGTAAATAATGAGATATTCACACAGGGGCGGCTGTGGCTGAAAGGTTAGAGCAGTCGTCCTCTAATGCAAGAGTTAGGGGTTCGAATCCACCAGCAGTCACATGCCGAAGTGTACCTGGGCAAGACACTGAACCCCTTGTTGCCTCCGATGTGTGTCCCATGGGTGTATGAATGTGATAAATCACAGATTAGTCTCTTTAGAATTATTTGTTCGATTAGCTTTGTATAGATCTAGCAGAGCGCTGTATGAATGGGTAAATGAGGGTACAGATTATAGTGTAAAGCGCTTTGAGTATCTCAATAAGATAGAAAGGTGCTATGAAGGAACAGTCCATTACACTTTCAGCTGTGGGTAGTGGGAGCTTGGTGGTCAGGGCAGCAGTCTTGTAATATTCAGACTGCAGGTTCAAACCTACGTGTATGTTGCATCAGGAAGGTTGTCAACAACAAGATAAAACATTTGCCACGTACAGTATTTCAAACAAGTTTTTGCTGTGGCCACCCCTAATGAAGATGAAAGATAAACAACAGCCACACAGTTATGCTTGTGTTCACCAAATAAAATAAAATAAAATTAATAAACAAATAAATAAATAAAATAAATAAAAAAATGTACACAACTATGAATAAGAATTTGGGAATTACATTGGGCAGTTTTACTTTGCTCTGTTTTCTGCTTCTTTTGATTTTTGAGGCGTATCGTAAAAACTTTAAACTCTCACAAACCAATTAAATTATTCAATGAATTGTTGCAGTGCAAAAGAGAAAGATTTGTTCAATTGTTGTTCAATTGTTGTTTGTACAATAATGTAATAAACTGTATACGTACTGTGATGAACTTTTTATATACTGTGATGGACTTTATATATTTTGTGATGAACAACTTGTCCAGGATGCACCCTGCCTCCCACACGACCGCTGAAGATAGGCACCAGCTCCCTCTGACCTGGGAAGGAAAAACAGGGAAAGACAATGGATGGCTGGCTGGCTGGCTGGCTGGCTGGCTGGCTGGATGGATGGATGGATGGATGGATGGATGGATGGATGTCATAGATCCAGAAATAATGCTAAAGCTTTCTAAAAACATGCATGTTTTAAAGTTTGATACAATCTCAGGAATAATTAATTTCATTAAATTAAGATGTTCAGAATTAACATAATAGTCACTAAAACATTTTTAAGCGCAACAAATTAAACTTGACTGTTTGAGGCAAGTAATACTGTAAAATATATGTTTTCATCTCAACAATTAGTTTTCACAGTAAAAACAAAGTGAATTTAGCCAATCAAATTATCTTAGCTTTTTTTTTTCTGGATAATAGCACCTTTGATGAAAAAAAAAAACAAAAAAGAAAAAAAAAACTTAATTTTTCAAATTGGACAGTTTGTTTTTAAAAAGACATTTACCTTATATTTACTTTCAAATCATTGCAGCTACAGTGATGACGTTATGTAATGATTGTTGAAAAAATGTGTCTTGTCACAAAAGATACAGTATTTTTCTTTTTTTCCCAGATGTATGAATCTTATAATGAGAAATGTGACCTTACCTAATTTAATATGTTGTTGTGGCGGACACAAATGTATATATTTCACATCAGAATGTGCTCTTATTGTGAAAGGGACAGAATATAAAAGAGCAATTCAACGGTTGTATAATTACCGGTAGTTGTTCTCCTGAGCTTGATGTAGGAAGACGTTGAAAATAAATCAAGACTCAAGGTATTTTTTGACTCTTTTTGCCGACTTCTACATTGTTTTTATTTACTATCTGCATCGATGTGATACAATGTATTTGTGTACATTTAGCTAAACTATCAGTCTTAATGCAGCATGGTCTACAGCTAGTCATTTATTCATGCTTAAAATTCCTAAATGGCATGATTAATATGTTCATTGCAGTTTTGTTGTGACATTTCTTGCATAATTGAGACATTGTCGCAAATGTTTGGGAGGTTTTGTTATGACTGGAACCCAGCAGCCGCTGAACAGGATAACAACCACTGTAACCTTTCGCTGCCACGGTGTTTTGTTTCCATCATTCCATCAGCAGTGGTCTTTGTTTATTTCTGTCCTTCCTCGGGGGTAAATAAAACCGTGCTCTGCAGGAGAGGAGCCTGGGTAATGAGGCCCGTGTCTTTGCAAGCTTCACATCTAACAGGTCATGGGTCAGCCTCAGAGATAGAGGGTAAATGGATATAAAGCTGGAGGAATCTATTTATATTGTATTTCCATGTGTATAATTTCCCAATATGTTAAGTAACATTATCCATGGTTATCATTATCATCATGAATGTGCAACATTTCATGAAACAAAATACATGTAACCACTAAAAGACGCACCAAAAAAAAAAAAAAAAAACAGTAAGTTAAAAATATGAACCGAACAACATCGACAAGCTCAAAATGCAGTTATCAAACTGTATCGTAAAACCAAAGGTTTGTGCCCACAGTAACAGTGCATGAATAGAAACAAAATAATATATAAAAACTAAAGTGAAAACTGTATTTCATACAAACTCGTAAAGTCTTTGTACACATTTTAACCTAAAACACTCAACTAAAGCTTTGAGAAAAATAGTTTATTGTCCATCTTTTCAATACCTTTGAGAAAAATGGAAAAAGTCAACACAAGGCAAACATTCAGTTTGTATATGGTAAAGTACTGCAAACAAGAACTTAGCACTTAGAAATGTATCTAGTATGTAGCATTTATGCCCTGGACTTTTACACTGAAGACTCTCAGTAACAAAAATAAATAAACATAAAAAAAAATAGAAAATTTCATGCATGATGAATGTATTGAAAGGTCATGTGACTGTAAACCAATAATTACAGTAGCAGATGAATGCGTTGCAGAGTTGGCAGTCCAGGTACACTGCTAGTTTCAGATCAGATAGGTGTTTCACCTTCTTGGGCCTGGATATAATTGATTTTTTTTGTGAATCACTGTCATATAGTTGTATAATCTCCTGCAACAAGTTGACACACATCTGTTGTACATAGACAAATATTCTGCATATTGCCTCTGAGTTGGGGCTGACCTCACAAATGCTGGAATGGCTATGGAAGGACCTCAACATGAAGCATGCAGTCCATTATTTGTTGTGGACTGGTGTTGTCTTATTGAACGACTGCATCTTGGTACTGTCTCAGGAGGGGTGAGACGTTTAGACACAAAATGCCACTAATGTAGCACTGTGTTGTCAGGGTCTCCCACATAACTACCTGAGGTGACCTGAAGTCATAACCAATGCCTCCCCATACCTTGATGTCAGGAGTAATGTTGGTGTGTCTCTCCACAGTAATGCTAGTACTGATTCTCTTCCCTGAGTGCTACAACACACACACAATTGTGGCGGTTAATCAATATACTGTATTTATCTGCCTATAAGTCACGTTTTTTTTTTTTTTTTTTGCGTAACTTGCATCCCTGTGATTTATAGGCCAAAGTGACATATTTATGGATTTTTCCCCATATTTATAAACCAATTTTTGGCTGAGACATGACCGTGTTCATTCATTCTGACTGAAAATATTGAACACTACCATTTTCAGCCACTATATGACACTTGAGTAGTAAGGCATGCCATTGTATTATGTAATAGGTAAAAGTGGCTATTAATGACACAGTTGGCTGTTCAGCGATTTGTAGACATACAGGAGAATTTTGAACTGGATTTGAAGATGAACCGGTAGCCAGTTCAGGGAGGCCAAGACTGGTGTAATGTGCTCTCTTTTGCCTGTACCGGTTAAAAATCAGGCTGCTGCATTTTGGACCAGTTGTAGTCGTGCAGTGGTGGTCTGACTGATACCAAACAGGAGTGAATAGCAGTAATCAAGCCTAGATGTAATACTTGTGTGTATTACTGTCTCAAGGTTATTTGTGGACAATATGGGCTTTAGCTGAGACAGTCGCCTCAGCTGGAAAAAACAGGATTTAACATTCGTGTTTACTGACTGTTGAGTTTCATGGAAGGATCCATGATCACTCCCAGATTTGTGACTTTTTGGTTTTCTGACAGGGCTAGAGCAGAAAGGTCAATGCAGTAATTTGTGATAGTGTCGTTGGGAGGGAACAACATGACTTCAGACTTTTTTTTCCATTGAAACTTAAGAAATTTAAAGCCATCCAGTCCCTACTGTCAGCCAAAAAGTCGAGCAGAGGTTGAATTGAGCATGTACCATTGTGTCTTAGGGGGAAGTAAATTTGACAGTCATTGGCGTAGAAGTGAAAAGGTAAGTTGTGTTTCCGGAAAATAGCGCTAAGTGGCAGCAGGTAAAAAGAGAATAGGAGAGGACCCACGATGGACCCCTGCGGAACCCCCAATTTAAGTGTTGTCACTGCAGAACTAAAATCTTCAATGGAAACACAAAATGATCTGTCAGCGAGGTAGGATCTGAACCAATTGAGGGCCGATCCTGTGATGCCCACCCACTGCTCCAACCTAGCAATGAGGGGCTCATGGCCGATGGTGTCAATAGCAGATGTAAGGTAAGGTCCAATAGGACAAGCAGCACAGAGTCACCAGAGTTTGTGGATAAGACGATGTCATTAAAAACCTTCAGTAAGGCAGTTTCATTGCTTTGGAGAGTTTTAAAGCCAGACTGAAATAACTCAAGGATAGCGTGATCCTCCAGGAAGCACTTCAACTGGGACTCAGCTATTTTCTCCAGAAGTTTAGAAATAAATGGGAGTCTGGAGACAGGCCTGAAGTTGGATACGACTGAGGGGTCAAGTTTTTTTTTTTTTTTTTTTTTTTTTTCAGGAGAGGTTGAACAGCAGCGTGTTTAAAGGTTTTGATACGACACCAGTGGATAAACAGCTATTCACAATAGCAAGAATGGAAGGACCTAGAGTAGGAAAAACCTCCTTTATTAGCCGAGAGGGGACCACATCAAAGAGGGAACCAGGGGGGAATTCATTATACACATTTGGACTGATGCGACTTATAGGGCGGTGTGACGTGTACGGCGGAAAATACAGTAATGTAGAATGGAGAATCACAACTAAACATGAAAGGAGGTTACTCTATGCTACTCAGTTGTTCTTGTCAATGAATGCAGCATGTGTGAAGCTTTGAACCACTGCACAGCTTTGTCTAAAACCAGCAGTTCTAAATCAAATAATCAACTGACTTCTTTGGGTCATTAAGTTGCATGTTTTGTGCATACTGTACTCAAAAAATCTATTCTTTGGTATTTTGGAAAATTCAGCTTTCCTTTTATTTCATGGCTATATTTTGTATTTGGAGAAACTATAATCACAAAATATCAAATGCATTCCTGGCCTTCAAAATACAGATTACAGTATAACAGGTGGTTGAATCTCCAGTACGTTCATTGTCTGATAACAATGTGACCTTTAGGAGCTCCTGTCTGCAGAATGTTACTGTCTTCTGTGTGTAAAATAGATAGAAGCTACTTGGAGATAAATGAATGAACTGCAGCCACAGGTGACGAGAGGGGTCGGCATGTCGGAAGACCCTCCGAGTGGAACAAGGGCAAAGTTGTATGAGCAAATCAATGAGGCGAAAAGTTGGTATTGATCCTGCTGGATTTATCCCCTTCAATGTCAACTTGGAGCATCAGTCTGCAGAAAAGAGTGTTCCTCGTTTGCTTGAGGAGCAGCAGGATATATCTCATTCCCTCTTCTACTGTTCATTTAATGAAGGACATAATGGTGTGAGTAGGCTGAACGACTGTTAGCAGACCATTTTGGTGAACAGACAGTAAATCTTTTATCTTCCTGACTTTAATATGCTGCAAAAGCTGATTTATAAGTTTGAAAGGGTGCTCACATGGGGCAATTAAATGTTTATTCTTTGGTTGCTGAAAATTCAATGTTCTCAGCTGTGTTCTCATTGTTTTGTTGCGTTCACACTGAAGAGCAAAACCACTTAATGAGATGCTAATGCGGTAACTGTTAACCTAAATCAATAAACTGCACCATGAAAAGAAACAAGTCAATGAAAGTTCAAAGATTTACACATGGATTACTCATCCTTATCCTGTCTGATATAAATATAAAATAAACAGAAAAGCACAAGTCTGTGATGATTCAATGACCTTGTCAGTGTATTCAGAGATCAGCACGGTTATTAACTCTGCTGTGAGAGCCCAGCTGCTTTAAAGGGACATTACACATCTTTTACAAGGCAAAGTCAATACAAAGTGGTGCTCAGTCCATGATAAATTTGTTTGTAGTTATTTATAGTGCATCATCTGAGAAGCTGAGTAAATAAAAACGTGACAAAAACAGTATTAAATGAAAGTGCTTGAACAAATTTGAATGTATTTAAAGGAAAGTCTTTATGGCAAACTGTTGAGTTGAACAAAAATGGGCTTTACCAGGTGAACTGGAGAGTGTGAAACAAATGTATGTTTGTATTTCATTTGTTAGTGCAGTAGTCCCTTTCTACTTCGCGGTTCATTTATCTCAGATTTGCTCTGTCGTGGTTTTTCAAAATAAGATTGGACATAACATACAATTGGCTGACTGATGGATGAGCCGCACGATTGGCATGAAATTTTTATCTAAAATAAATTATTTTGAACTATTTAGCACCTGATGCATCATTGTGCAGTCCACAACTGCAGAAAAAGATTCCTCCTGCGTCTCTGTGCAGCCCTTACTGCAGGATAAACTTCCTCCTGCAGTGGAATAGCTGATCTGTGTGCAGAGTGGAGAAGTGGGCGTGGCCAAGAGCATTTGAAGGAGGCGGGGAGCTGAAATCATGACATTCTGTGCTTTTTTTTTTTTAGAGTGTTTAGAAACGTTTAGAATATTGCAAGAGTGTGGGGTGGGTTTAAAACACCTTAATATCTATATCTATATATCTATATATCTGTCTATCTATACATATATATACGTATA
>JAVCKU010000037.1:8124339-8134960 GCA_032273985.1 Hypsolebias coamazonicus | reverse complement strand
TGATGTTCTATTGATCCATGAAAATACAGCTGTGAGAACAGGGGTGTATGTTTCAGACTGGTACAATAACGGGTTCCTCTCTTCTAAAACCTTAACAAAAAGACAACTCAGCATAAACATAACCTAAAACACAACTTAATTTACCTAAACTGCCACTATATCATAGGTGAGCCTTTTTTGTCTTCACAACTTGATCTTTTCCTCCCTCTATACGTTTTTCATACACGTTCTGCTTCTGCATCATTAAAACGTGACCTAAGGTGTGAATTTTGTAATCCCAAAATGTATGCCAGTTACCTCCAAAGTGGGAATCGTTGTACTTCAGTGTAAAATAATTACACCTTCTCCTGTGTGAGCTGCACATTGGTGGTTTCCATCAGGGTTTACTCAGGCTCAGGGTTCTTTAAGATGTTTCAGCATGTTCCCTAAAGAGGTAATTAATTGCTCAATTAATGCTGGTCGATATGTTAAATTATTTTACCTTGAATATTGAACTGCAAAAAAAGCCATGAGTCAGGCTTTCTCTTTGACCTCGTTTTCAGGTCAAACCTTTTAAGGCCATGTTTCTTGCTTGCTGCCGTGAAAAGCAGGGGACTACAAACTGTTTGTGTTTGATTGTTGGTTAAACATGTCATGAACTAGCTCATGGATTTTGTAAACATTCACAGAAAGTATTAGATGCAAAGCTGAACGTGATCATGCTCAGTGTTCATGGCCCTTTGTTTCCCTTGTTGTTTCCATTTCCTCTAGGTGGAGCTGTGGGCTGACTGGATCTCTGCCTGGCACCTCTGGGTACCATCTCACTTTCTGGTTCAGTTGTTGCACCTGAGGCTCACATTCTCATTATTTCCACAATGCTCACTGAGATCAGTGTAGACCATCATCCAATGCTCAGTCGAATCCTAAGCTTGGTGATCTTTGTAGCCTCTCTGGTAAATTCCACATTTTTACTACAGTATTGATTACTCTGGAGTTGCACTTAACTGAAACCCTGTGTTTTCATAGTGTTGTGTTGTTTCCCTCTGGTGTATGCAGACTGGACCCCTGGATTTTCAGACCCATTCCTCAAAAATCGGGAAAATAAAAAAGACCAAATTAGACCAAAATCAGTTCATCAACTTTCAATATAAATCAGCCAGTCTCACAATAAATGTATCTAACTCAAGGAATGAGCCTGTGTTGTTGCAAAATAATTTTCTTATTAGACGTATTAATTTTTTTGTGACCCTAAACATGTGAGTGAGAGTACACAGCACTGATAAGTGTTTAAATTCAAATGAATGATGTCACAAATGTACATGACCACATAGAAGGTCCATGAACATGGCTCTCCAAAGCCAGAGATCTAACGCAATGTGGCAAGAATAAAAAAACATTGAGAAAGAAAAGAGAGTCAAGGAAAAGTTTTTCAGAAACTGCCATTTTGTTTTATAAACTTCTGCATTTCAGACTCAGAACCAACACAGCCATCGCATCTTCTCTTGATTTGTCTTGTAAAGAAATCCAGAAATTTAATAAAGTTGATTATTAAAAATATTCCTGGTTCTTCTGTTTGTTGCTTGTGCAGATCTGAAAGAAGATTTTTGGAGCCTCAAAAGCAAAAACCGGTCAAACCCATCAATGCCAATAAAAAAAAAAATACAATTGTAACAATCGATACTTGTTTTAACAAACCTAAAGCGGTAAACAGGCTGGACTCTCCTCTTTATTTTGTCCCACCTGCAGATTCACTCTTTTATTTTATGCTTATTATGTTACAGAAACTGAGTAAGTCACTGGCAGATAAAATATTAGAATATCGTCCAAATATCACTGCACTGGATTCAGGTTCACAATATTGGTACTTGACAGTTTTGAATCAGAATCCAAATGTAAAGTACAATCAAATTTATATATTTTCAGTTGTATGTGGGGAATTACTGGCAGAAAATCCACAACTTCCGGTACATGCTTTAATTTTGTTTAAGGACTGTCTACCAGTAATTTGCATGTGTTTTTTTTATCTATATTTATCTGCCATTAAAACAGAAGTGTGAAGCTTTCAAGCTTGTACTTCTGACTCAGTCTGATGACACATTGATATTTAATGTGCTCACACCTAATATCAAAACTGCCCTGAAGCACAGAAGAGTTGCAATTTTTTTAAAATAAATAAATAAAACCTTTTCCACCCAGGAAAGCTCACTTAGGAATTTACTTTGCTTAACAATATATGTAAATGAGTTTTTAGGACCGTCATAATAAAACATTTTAAGTTTCCAACCCTTCTAAGCATTCTCTGTGACAAGACTTCAAATTTTAGCTCTTTAAGATTCACCTTGGAGTTTAATCCTAGTTTTAAACATTTTCTTTATGCCATTTTTTAAAAATTTATCTAAAGAAGCTGGAACATGGCTGGTTGAAGGTTCAAAGTCATTGTCATTTTCTGGGTTTACATCTTCTCCCATGCAGGTACTCCAGTTTCTTTACACACATCATCATGTTATGGTAAGTGACCACACTAAATTATCACTATGTTTGAACCAAATTGTTGTTTGTCTTGTTTGTGATGAACTGGTGACCTGTCCAGGGTTACAGGTCACCAGTTCATCACAAGTCCTGTGCATTATCACTGCCTCCAGCAGTGATTTCTCCAAATGGTTCTCTGCTGTTCGTCAAATCCCTGCTGGAGATGGGCACCAGCTCTCCTCGATTCTGCATGAAAAATTGGGTGAAGAAAATAAATTGATTTATGGAAGCTGGACCATATTTTGTCCTTTTGACAAGAAGTTTGTAACGAAGTGCCTCCAAATCCATTTTATTCCTTTTGTCTAAAATGCTGTATCTGCTATGTCCCAACATTGTTTCTTCCCTTGAGTTTAGGGGCGTTTTGTGTCTGAATGATTCTTAGGTCAGAGTTAAGTGATTTGAGGGAAAAAAAATTATAAAGTTTGTAACTGGACCAGAAATAAGTGAAAATACTCGTAATGGTTGTTGAAAAACTTTGTTGAGAAACAATAAACAATGTTGCTAAAAAAACACATTAACAGATTACATGAAAGTTTGTCTTTTGAGAAGCAAATAAAAAAGAGTGATGGCTCAAAACATAGTGATTGCTGGATTTTACCTGAAGTTATCTGCTTCTTTAGCTATATAACTTTTACGTTTTGACTTTTTATGTATATGAATGTTTCTGTTCAGTGCCCTGAGACAACTTCTGTTGTGACTTTTATAAAAATAAACTGGACTGAAATGGATCCTGACAACTTTATTGCACGTTTTCCAACTTGTGACCATTAGCACTTGGAAAAAAACAAACAAAAAAAAAAAATCAAAGTTTTCTGATTTACATAAGATTTTGTGGGGATTTTTTAATTTTTATTTTATTTTGTGACTCTTCAGATTTACTTTGTGATGATCGGTACGCGGATGGAAAGTAACTTTATTTAAACTTTAAAAATATTTGTTAAAAAAACTTGTTTGAAGTGAGAAACTCCGTCTTTCTGAAAAGCAAAACTTCTTCGAAGAGTAAAGAAGTCTATATGCATGAATTAAAACGTGCAGTGTTTAATAAATATAGTATATATACTGTATTACAACTGAAAGTGTTAGTTTGCGTTAGTGTGTTTGATTTCAGCACCACGGACAGCGCACCTCAGCTGTTTGGACACATTACTTTTCTGCAGCGCAGTCTTACTTTTATTTTATGTTTTTACAAAAGACAGAGGAAGTTGTACTTAAGGCAACAGTTAGTGCTTGAGTTCAACACATTAGAAAATTAGTTAAAGTTTACAAAGTATATATATATTTTTTTGACAGTGAGCTCGCCTTCATGCCTCCTGGCGCCTCAGTAGCTGCACAAGAGATGAAGGCAGCTACGGGTCCCCTGGTTCTTTAAACCGACCCGGGTGCAGATCGGACACGCCGAGGGTGCAGGACAGGACCAGGAACGGACAGTGGGGAGAAGTTGCACCGCCTCGGTTCAGACAGCAGGGCTGGAGCAGATGAAAGCTGGGATAGTGATTGAAAGTGATGGTAAAAGGATTTAGCCTCGGCATTAACTGGGAGAGAGAGGGAGAGAGGGAGGGAAACAAAACGGAGGGAGGGATGAGGAGGAGGAGGGAGGGATATATTTTCCATAAACCCTTTTTTTCCCCTCCCCGCGTATTTTTCTGCCCTTGAGCATCCCGGGTAAACCCGAGCTTGAAAAGTGGGGAAGAAGAGGAGCAGGAGGAGGAGGAGGAGGAGAAGAGGAGGGGGACAAGGGCGGGCTCAAGCCTTCCCTCAAACTCAATATTTTATACTTTTGATACTCCCTGACGAGGGATTCCAGCCTTCTCTCCTCCCCGGCCGCTTCCCAGATCTAGGACGCGGATCCAGCAGCAGCATCCATCCGCGCTGTGATCAGAAAGTACCCGGCGGAGGAACACGCTGATCACCGGGGGTGCAGTGCGGACGGCCGGACGGCCGGTCAGTGGATGGTTCGGAGGGGATTCATTTGGCCCAGTAGGGGATGGGGGTGGGGGGAGGGAGGGGGACGGGATCACAAAGTGCTGACCGGCCTCAGGGATGCGCGGAAGAAGTAAGTCAGTGCTTTTTCTTCTTCTTCTATTATTTATCTGACCAATTTGACAACACGACTTGATCCGGACCAGTTCAGGATGAGCGGAGTTAATGAGACGACTTCCAGCCTCGTTGACTCCATTTAGGGAGCAGTGGTGTGTGCAAGGAAACCAGTTTGTGTAGTGGGAGCGGGGCTGCGCGGCCGGGCGCCCAACTGGAGACTGACACACCCCTGCGAGGAGATCCGTGCATGCAGGAGGACAAGTAAAGTCAAAGTCCGCAGGGTTTGAGCAGGTGGATACACCTGACTTCTGTCTCTCTGAGGTCACACATTATAATTAGACCGGATCTTTGGGGAGGGGGTGTGGGGGGCGGATTTGACAGAGTCACTGTGCAGGGATGATAACGCGTTCAGTTTAAAATCTAATTACAACTGCAGGGAGCAAAAACTTTGGTCATAAAACTTCCAGAGTTTGTGTCGCTTCACATTATGAACCACTTTTAAAAACTGAAGGTTATAAATGGACAAAGAAAAATGTTTTAAAAGTGGAATTTGCGCATATTGTGTGAACGATTTGCGCTTTGCACAAGTTAACGTCATCAAAAGGGGGATATAAAGTGCATAATATTGAGTGGTATGCCTTTGAGTAACATCTGGAGCTCGCTCTGTTCTGCAACGCACGAGCAAATTACACACAGAGGCGGAACAGGGCAGCAGCAGCAGCAGCACGTGTTTTTACGCACAGGATTACGGCACACAGCTTGGCACTTTAAAGATATGAACAGTTTAGCTCCAGTTTATGTCCCGGAAAAGTTAAATGTTAATTTTTGTAAACTCTCAAAGGTTCATTTTATCTCACTTTTTCCAAAACGTCTCGGCGGTTTGTTGCATTAACAAACACAAATCCTCCAAAGACCGACAATTAGGCTTAATTGCAGGATAACTAATAGTTTTGTGTTAACATTTTCCCTCATTTGTCTCCACTGCGCTCCAGGACCATTAGAAGAGCTCAGAGGACCTAAAACGTCCAATGGATCTGCTTGAAGATGCAGCATCTTCTCTGTCTTCCTCCCCAGCTGGCACCGCTTCCCCGGACACGCTCTGAGACATGGATCCGCGCGACCACCTCCCACCCAAGTCCCTGAAACAAGAGGATAAAAGTGACTGACGAGGCTCTTCTCTGTAACAGTACACCCCCCCCCCCCCCTCCATCCACCGCCCGTCCTTGCGCCTGGAAACCAAACAAGACAGCCGCCCTGCTCCGTCCCGGGGCCGCCAGTGTTTATCAGGCGACACAGAGAAAGTTCCCGGATAAACTCTGTCTGCTTTTATCAGGGGGATTTATAATAATTAAAAAAAAAAAAAATCAAGGAGGCGAGCTTTTAAAACCTGGTGGGAATTTTCACTCCATGCGCTTTATCTCCCCTCTGAGTGCTGTGGCCCCCTCACCCCGTGCCGGACCCCGCTCCACAGACCTCTCCCCCAGCCTGCCATGCTCCTCCAGGCCGTGTTGCTGTTGCTGCTGCGCTGCTTGGCTTCCACCCTGGGCCAGTACGACCTGTGCAAGTCCCTGGTGAGCACGGACGAGGGCTCGGTGTGGGAGCATTACGCATGCCAGCCCAGTCCCGTGTCCATGAAAGACTACATGCGGATCAAGGTGGACCCGCCAGGAATCACGTGCGGGAACCCACCTGAGAGGTTCTGCACTCTGGTAAGTTCATTGTATGACATATATCGGGGGGTTACTACTGACAAACATGCACTTCATGGCTTGTTCTAAAACTATCTACAGATAAAACTAAGGAAAAAGTAGCGGCAAACATATTAAAACAGGATTCACAGAATCCATCAGGTTAAACAATAAAGTACAACTTTATTTATAAAACACTTTAAAAAAAATAACACTGTTGGCCAAAATGCTGTACAACAACACAAGCAAGCATAAAAACTATAAAATCAACAAACAGCATAAAAGTAATGATCTACCAAATCATAAAACATTACATTTAGTAAAAATTTAATAACTTGGCTTGAATCTGGGAAAAAAAAAGTCTAGTGTTGGTTGCACAAGTTTTGTACAATTTTCTACCCAAACCCTTCCCCTGACAAAATGCACAAGACCTTTCAGCTCCAAGGACACTAAAGGGTGAGCTTGATACCAGATAAAATGTATAGCGGTATTTAATGCGCTATTTGGCCGGCAGGCATGTCCAGCTCCAGTGATGGTGTAATTATTTGAAATCAGGGTTATAAAATCCAAACCTCACCTATGCTCCTGACTGCTTCTTGTCTCAATGGAGAGTTTCCATTCAATGCTTTGACTCAGACTTTGACTCACCGCGTGCGAGAGACAAGACTTCTTCTTGACAATCGACCCACTGCCACTGAT
Source organism: Hypsolebias coamazonicus (assembly GCA_032273985.1). Taxonomy (NCBI): domain Eukaryota; kingdom Metazoa; phylum Chordata; class Actinopteri; order Cyprinodontiformes; family Rivulidae; genus Hypsolebias; species Hypsolebias coamazonicus. Next base: position 8,128,028 of record JAVCKU010000037.1, on the reverse strand, counting down.
TGTATACTCGCTGAAAGTGCCAGACTTGTTTTGATGTGCGTGAATCAAAATCCCACAAGGAGAAGTGTCACAACAGCAGTGCAGGCTTGTCTGTTTATTATATGAACTAGATGTTTGCTTCCTGAGTGAGTGACAATGTACTTTTAGGACAGATTTTACAAAATGATCCAAGTCTGTCTCCCTCTTTACCACAGAGTTTATTTACTGACAGCTGGGGGTCATTGGAACAGGAAAGGATACTCTGTATTGGATACCTAATGGTTAATGATTTGTTTAGCAGCGGAAACTGCTGCTGTCTTGAGTGAAACCTCTCCGCTTGAGAGAGACGAGGTGGACAGCAGTAAGGTAAGAGGTGAAGAGATGCTTGCTGCCATAACATATTGACGTCTGCCCCCTAATGGCTCTGGACTGGAAACTTCTATAACTATGTTTCTGAGTGAGCAATGATGAAATATTGATGCGCTCCCTTAATGGGCTTCCTTACAAAAGTTGGCCAGCGACGTTCCATCCCAAGGTTCCTGAGTGTGTTGCACGCCTGACGAGACAGAAAGAAAGAAACAGAACAAGGCAGGGATGGAGGGCGGGACAGGAAGGAGCTGGTCTTAGTCAGCACTTTTTGACTGGACGGGATCTTTATAGTGGAAAGTTCTGGTTCTCCTCCGGTCATTTGTGGCTTTGGGGATTTAACCAGGCTGCTGAGTGCACTAGCGGGGGATAAAAAAAATAAAGATGTCAGATGTCAGCTTTGTGTTGCAAAATCTACCAATTATTTTTCCCCACTAGTTTGCTTCTTTTAACTAAAACTTCACAATACACGCAGCATCCTGAAATCTTTAAAGCTTCTTCATTAAATCACGTCTATTAAACCTTGATACACCACCAAACAGTCATCGGCAAAGTTGCATTGATGCACAGATCACTTATTTTCAGGCAACCTTACCCCTAGATATGGCAGCTTTACAGAAAGTCCTCCATCCTTCCTAATTGGTGTACATTTACATCTACTCATTCAGCAACCCTGCAAATCAGAAGAAAGTCACAGCACTAGGGGAAAAGAGGCAGCACAACCAAATGTGCAGAGCTGCACGTCTTTAATAAGACTTTTGAAAGACTGCGGGACGTGCAAACTATTTTATTTTTCCTCCCAGCTCTCGTGCTGTACGAGCGCTCGAGTGTTACTTACTCCACCGAGGCAGAATTTACTTTTTGAAGAGTACTGTAGCTTTCCTCACTTCCATGCAGTTTACAGTAGATGTTTTCTCCCTCTGTCTCCACAGGGATGGGTTTTTCTACTCTATTTATCTCCCTTGTTTCCTGGGAATGCAGCATCCCTTCTCCACGGCCAGCATTGGCAGCATGTTGGCTTCTTTCTTTACAACAAGCTTCCAGCACTTTGAAAAAAAAGACTACTGTCACCAGTGCTGTGTGATGAGATTCACTAGTTGTATATATATATATTTTTATTTATTTTTGTATAGAATACAGTTAAAGCTCACATTTATTTAATGGAGTAAAGAGGTCAGTCAGTAATGTAACTAATATTGTGAAAGATACAGCTTAGCTAAGCACAATGATGCACTAAAAGCACTGTGCCACGGTGCTGATTTTAAAATGCATCATTGGAATTTGCCCGTGCTGTTGTTAGCTATTTTCTAGTTTTGTTTTGTTCTGAACCAAAACCTTCAATCAAGCGCCTCCCCTGGGGCCGAGAACAGAGAGCAGCCGAATGCAAATGGGAGTTTGCACGTGTGCTGGAATGCACTGTTCGAGGTGACGCTCGGGGTTTTGTGAAACGTGCGGGTGAGTTGGCTGAGAGTGCATGCGTTAGTACGTCTAAGAAACACCCCAAAAGCACACATCTCACTGTACAACAACACATTTGCCCATTTTAGAAGGTAGAAATCAGCCAGCTCTAAAAATAGACATGAGAGGAGCTGCGCAGCAGTGGATAAGGGGGGAGCATGCAGGAAAGGGGAGGAAGATGGCAGCTGGTAGTGTGGATCAGTGCATCGCAGACTGGGCCTATGGCCATAATTCATGCTTCCTGCTTAGTGTAGCCTTGCCAGACCCGGATGGCCTGCCCTGCCCAGCAGCAGGCCATCAAGGCCATGCGAAAGGGCCACCTAAATCCAGCAGTGGGCCACTTTGGATGCACCTCCTTGGCGTGAAAGATAGCCCAGGCGTGCCAATGTCCCAATAAAACACAATCGGAGGTGAATTTGGACGCAGCATGGGCAGATTTCACCGTGAAGGGAAAGGATAGTTGCAGAGTGTACAAACAAGGGATATGGAGGGGAGGGTGCAGTGATGTAATGCTGTGCCTCGCTTTCCCGTTAGGACACAGTTGAAAGTGATCTGAGAGTGTTTAGATGTGTTGGCAGAACGGGAGGGTAGTTTTAAGTGAGATTTATCCTTTACTCAGATAACACTAAGAAGGATAGGCCGCGGGGATTTAAACAGCCTGAGGTGGACTTAACAAACCACCTGGTTTACCAATCAGGAACTCGGGACTGATGGGTAGCTGTCTGAAAAGGAGAGACAAATGTGTACACAAGTATTTTTTTATGTTTATGTGTAGGAGAGATTTAGTGGCCTCGACCATGAAGCTCTTGTGAGAATTTTTAGATCTGTACTTAAAAATAGGATATCAGGAGGTTTGCATTGACCAAAAATACAATTTCTTTATTTCAAGTGTTAAAAACTCACATTCTTAAACACTTTTTTGGTGGGACTACCTTCTAATGGTTTTACATGATTCAGTTGCATGACACATTTTATTGCTGCATTTAACTAGACACATTTTGGCTGAGAAATAGTGAATTTTGCAATGTGTGTTTTCCCTTATATTAAAGGCAGATGAACGATTGGTGATGGAGTTAGAAGTTTTCAGCTCCATCAGGACCGACTCACCGTTTTTGTCTGATCTGTTCAAGCAGTAAAATGATTTTAAAGCAAAACAACTTAAATGACAAATGTCAAAATGCTCCAACATTTTTAACTTTGCTCTATGACAGGGATTTGACTTTTTTTTTTAAAACAACTAAATATCTGATGACACATCTTGTTAAATAGTTACAGAAAGATCCAATTAAAGACCTGGCAAGGAATTCTTATTGCCCAACAACTTTCATGCCAAAGCTTTAAATTAAGATCATCTTAGAAATTGTAGCCATTTGGGTCAAAACTTAAAAAACAATTATGTTATATAAAATCTCATGCAATATTTTGACAAATCCTACTTGAAGTGTTATGGAAGACTTTCAGCTACAACCACTCCAAATTCTAACACAATTGTAAATCTGACTATAATAAAGCCATTTGATTAGCTGTGACAGGCGTCGTAATCAGCTGTAGATGTATATCTAATGATTAATTTATGTTTGTCCAGTGGTTTATAAAACATTTTGGGATTAGACTACCGTATTTTTCAGACTATAAACCGCACCGGATTATAAAGCACATTAAACTGTAGCGCCCAGCCATCCGTCAACAAAGACAAATGTCCTCAGAAACTTTGTGTCTCCTGCACCCCTCCCTCTCTGCTGGTCTGGGATAGATACAGGTAACCCTCGGTTTCCGGCCGAGTTCCGTTATAACGGCCCGGCCGGATATCGATTTAGCCGGATACCGAAACTGCTCGCACGTGGCGGCTGTAAACGCGAGTTTTAGCCTTAAACCGAAACTGAAAG
>JAVCKU010000037.1:8084293-8094774 GCA_032273985.1 Hypsolebias coamazonicus | reverse complement strand
TTGGAAATACAGTACTGTACATGGTTAAGGTACAGAATGTACACTGGTTTTGTGTTACGTTGAAAAAAACGTGTTTAAAACGCCGTTTATTGTGCATTTTCCGACTTGACAAAATCGGGTTACGAACGGTGCGTAGGAACGGATCTCGTTCGTAAGTCGAGGACTACCTGTAATTGTTATGTCCTTGCACACATGATGCATCACAGAATACAACAATGGGGTGAAATCCAACTGTATGGATGTTGTATCTTACTCCCCCTGTAGTTTGAAAGTCTAGCAAAAGCAGTCCACATCTAGCATGTAACCCACACCTGTATTGTTTCAGTATGACGCTCCCTCACTCTCAGCAGTTGCTGCTGCACTCAGGAGAGCAGTCCTCTGAGGTCTGGATGGGAGAACAGGATGTGCCCAGGCTCCATTATTTAGCTGCTTGGTCTTGTGCATACGGTGTGTACTTTAGAGAGCGGGTCCCTCAAAGCAAAACCCGGTTCTCCCCCTGCTCTTTCCCTGACCCAACACAACCAATCAGAGGTGCTGCTTTAACGTCTGAGGGCCAGCTCTGTACGCACGCAAGAGCCATTTATTTTATGTTGTGTAAATAATTTACCTGCGAGCTTAGTTCCACTAAGTCTCTCTCTGTCCCATCTATCCCATATTAAAGTGCATGATCACTAACCGAGTGGCGTTTTTAAAGTACTTTTTAGCATACTGTGCTAAAATGAAAATTATCTTAGGTACACCAAGGAGTTCACACATCCAGGGCTATGTGCTCACACACAGAAACACACACACACACACACACACACTACAAACTCACACAGAGTGCTGGATGCAAAGACATTCAAGGTCATTCCTCCACTCTGAATAATTTAGGAAGTCTTTTTGCTTGACACAACACTGTTTTTTTTTTTTTTTTTAAAGGGCCAAAAACAAGAAGTAACCTTCTGACAGTAAATCTTTTAACAAGTGGAAGTCAGTACTGTGTGTGTGTGTGTGTGTGTGGGGGGGGGGGGGGGGGGAGGATAGAAAAACAGAGCAAGATAGAAATATAATATAAATTAATTTACGAAAGGGTGCATTTGGGCGTAGACAGTAAACCGAGGCTATTTTTTTAACTAATTATTACACTTTTGTCATCTTTCAAGCTACATCAGTTAGTCAGAACATTATGACCATTATGAACATTATGATGTTTAATGTTGTTTCATAAACCAAATGCCAAACAAATGGAATGAATGTCCTGGAGTAGTATTTATAAGTCATTAATTGGTAACAGATGCTGTGCAGCTGGAAGGATTTTTACTGAAACCTTTCTTACTTCTGGGCATTTGTTATGATGCATAACCATGGCAACAATCTAAAAAAGTTGTCTGGTCTTCTGGACATTCAAAAAACAAACCAAAAACGTAGAAACATTTCATCTTTCATCCAAAAGACTTCTTCAGTCTTAGGTGTTGTATTCAGCTCAGTCTTGGAATGCAGCACCTCAGACTGAAGAAGTCTTTTGGATGAAAGACGAAACATTTCTACTTGTTTTGTTTTGCTTTGTTTTGTTTTTTTGAACGTCCAGAGGACCAGAATTAACTTTTTTTTAGATTTTTCTACCTGGATTATTGAGCATGCATCAGGACATGGCAACAATGTGTTTTTTAACGACCAGAAGCAGCTGATTAACATCTCAAAAGCTCAAATACCTCAATTAAAGCCCCGCATTCCAAATGAGTTGAAAAGGAGGCGCCATGGACGAATTCTGCCGAGATCCTGAAGCTGGTGGGAAACTCAGCTCATGACAAATGGAGGACTGGGATCATCCCTTGGCACCTTCAACTGTCTGTTCGTGGTGACGAGAAGCTCAGACTGCTGGAAGGAGTGACCATCACTCAGGGAGGAATTCTGCCTGGCATTTGGGCAGTTCTGCTGCCCAGGAGGACCGAGAGGCCCGATGAATCTGACAGCAAGCAGGATCCAGGTGGATGTATAGGTGTCTGTGGCCAGATACTTCAGATTCGCTGCAGAGATCCTTCCTGCCCACAGCTAACAGCATCTATGACAACTTTTGAATGAAACCAGATGATGAGCTACGACAACACTTAATTTCCCTTTGGGATTAATGAAGTATTTTTGAATTAAATTGAAGTGAATTAACAATAACTTGTGCTCTGTGGGTTGTGAGGTTCATGGCTGATCTGTTAGTTTTGGTTCCTACAGATAGTCATCATATGTTCTCATGTTGATATGTTGGAGGATTTAAGGCTCAGTAGACACCTTGGACTCTTGGCTGTGTTTGCATTTATTTCTAATCAGTTTTTACAGATTTCACTGCTGCCCTGCTCCAAAGTTGGCCTGTAATTGCAGAAGATTCATGCTCCTTTGTGGAAAATGTGATTGTTCTGAAAAAATGGAAAAAAAAAAAAATGGTGGCAAAAGACCTAACAAGACCTGCTAATTCTGCTAACAAGACCACGCCGCTAACCGAACCACACCGCTAACAGTGCCATGGTGCCAACAGGACCATGTTGCTAAGAGAAACTTCACTGTTAACCTAACCTGCTAATTGGACCATGTTGCTGTAGATAGCCTCACTGTCATCAGAACCACTCTGCCAATACTGTAGATATATTTCTTTTTTCACTTTTGGTGCCTTGTTTTTGTATTTATGTTGCATGCTTTGAATGAATCGCAGTTTATGTTGGGGCTCCAAGCTCCGAGCCAGAGTCTGCTCACATTAGTGTGTGGACTATAGCTGAACCGAACCTATGAGAATTGTGCTGCTGTTGTTTGGTGTATTGTTTTGCTCTATTCCTGACTATTGTATATCTTAGATCTTTTAGCGTACCATTGGACGTTCATTAACTGTATAATCTTGGTTTATATCTTAGATTCTTATTTACTGTTTCTTTTTACCTTTATATTCTTCTTGTTGTTGGATGTAGCTGGGACCCTGTGTACACAATTTATACTGGATGCCATTTTTGACTCCAAATGGGCTCAAGTTTGCAACTTCTGCGTTACAAGACTGTGGCACTGACTGCAGCCTCATTGACCAGCACTAGTATATCAGGATAAACACTAAACTCTTACACTGATAGGTCAGATTTATTTATTTATTTATTTATTTATTTTTTTTGATGTGGAGTCTTCTGGACATGCCTTATCGGTTGAAGACATAAAAGTTTTGAAATGATTCAGTTGGAAATTTTAAATATTGGAGTTATTTTAGGGGACATATCTATTGATCAAACAGAAACATGATTAAATCAACAAAAAATATTTACCAGAACAGATGTGACTTTTACTTATTTATGATAAGGAACCCCAGACAGAACTTTGTGGAAATTGTTTAAAGGTGTTATATGTTTTATTTATCCCTCCAAAGGCATGGTCATACCAACAAATCATAGTGTAAAAAGTCACCTCTTATGTATTGAATTAGATCAATGGTTTTAAAGTTTTATCTTTCAATCCAATAAATAACAGAAGCAGAGAATTTCTAACTAAACTATGTGTATAACAACAATACCTCTATTGGATTAGTTTCAAATTCAAATTTTATCTCTCATAACAATTGTGTAAAAACACTTATTTTTAATTATCAAGCAAATTTAAATAGTTTTTAATAGATCACAAAAAATGATGTTCATAGGGGAATGCCGGCCCCAAATTTGAGAACGAGTCACATTATAATATATATTTTGACTCACTATGTGTGTGGAGCTCTGTTTTAATTTATTCTTTAAATAAAAGTATTTTTAAGACTGTTGTAAAATATTTTTAACTCTATATTTATTACATTAGTATAGCATCATTAGTTAGAGCTTGACATTTCTATAAGGTAGTTTTTGTTAGAAAAAAAACATTCCTTTGTTTAAAGTAAAATATCAAAAAGTCCAAATGACAAAGAGAAATTCAAACAAATGTTAATATACATATGCCAGATTAGAACATAGTGACAATACAGACATTATCATGGCTTCTAATCCAACATATTTAAACAAACAAGCAAAAAAAATTCTTATTGTCACTTGCAACTTTTGTTTAAAGGAAAAGTTTTAACCACATTAGCAGCTTATTTTTTCATTCAGTAATGTTGAATGTTTTATTTTAATAATTAATCCAAAACCGTTCTAGCTCACAGTCAAAACGTATTGACAACAAAGTCAAGATAATGAAATCCATTGATGTTTTGGTTTCAACCTGCAAACCACGACAATAAGGAGCAAGAAGGCTTCAATACCATAGTTCCCCCAAAACTTCCACTTGTTAAAATCAAGTTTCCTAAATCTTCTCCATGGGAAGCATTTTTTTAAATCTTAATTTATCTTCTTAAAACCACCGTTCAAATTTAAATTAGAAAAGTTAGCAATAATCTGTTAGTGTGGACAGGTTTAATTTTCCGTCGGTGCCACCAGCTTTGACTGAACATCCCTGCTGCAGTTCTATTTAGAAATTAGCCCAAAGAGGATGAAAACTGAGAAACTACTAAGAAAAAAAAGAGGAAAAACAAAAAAGGAAAGTTGATTTGTGAAATGTTTACACATTAGTGTTTTGTTTCTGCAGTTCACACTACGAAATGACAGATAATGAGCTCAGAAGCGAAGATGTGTTTTTAAACTGTCATCACTTCTGCTGATAATGTGAAAGAATGGGAGGGGCTGGTAGAAATGTGAGAAAACTATTGAAAAAGAAACACTCTTTAATTTCTACTCGCCACACTACTGGAGGGCAGGGCAGGTATAGATTAGCTGTTTCGTCTTAAGGGAGAGAGGAGGCGTGGATGAAAGGATGGATAGTGGAGGGAGAAAAAGGTGAGGTGTGGTGGAGAGGAGCGATTGAAGAGGCCCGTGCTGCCACGGAAGCCTGCACTCGAGGAAAATCGATCCTTTCCCTTCACAGAAAGAAATTTATGAAGCTGGAACATAAACGCAGTCATGTCCAATTAGCTCCGCTGAATTTATGAGCTGAGACGGGGGGAGGAAGTGGGAGGAGATGTAGTGATAAAGACCTCAACTGAAGCCAATAAGGAGCTCTGCTGATCATTGATCTCAGCTTCATGCAACTCCCACTCCATGCTTGGTCACCTCCATCTGCACTTGGGTTACACTGGTTTTCTACAGCTGCCCTCCAAATACCCAATGCTAATTTATTAAGAAACATTTAGATCAGCTTCTTATGGATTTTCAGGAGAAGATGGAATTCTAGATGGAGGTCCAACGTGCAGTAAAATGTATAGTTCTTCCTATTTACTCTGAAATATACTTTACATTTACATATAAGGCTATCATCGTGATCTGCTTGTGCTGAAAATGAACAACTATAATGTAAAAGGTTGTTAGAGAGTTCCAGATTGAGATAGTTTGGACATGTCCAGAGAAGAGACAGTGGATAGAAGGATGTTAGACATGCACTTGCCAGGAAAAAGACAAAGAGGAAGTTCAAAGAGAAGAGGGAGCAAGGTGAGGAGCTCTGCCATTCAGGTGGAGCTCAGAATAGAGCCGCTGCTCCATCGCATCAATAAGAGTCAGCTGAGGTGGTTCAAGCGTCTGATTAGGGTGCTTACTGGAAGTCTCCCTTTAGAGGTTTTTTGGCATGTACTACTGAGAAGAGACACCGGGGCAGACCTAGAACTCACTGGCGGGTTTGTGCCCCTGGTCTGAGAATGTCTTGGGGTCTACCAGTTGGAGCTGGGGAATGTTGCTGGAGAGAGGGATGTCTGGGTTTCTCTCCTGGACCTTCTGCCTCTGTGACTCAACTACCAGTAGAAGATGGAGATGAAGTAAAGCATAACAATCTTTTTTTAACGTGTTTTTCTGTCTGTCTACTTTCAACCCAGCCCAGAACCAATTAAAAAGGGATTATAAAATGGATGAATTGAGGTTCTGGTTGGCCAGAGTGTCATCAGTCAGTCCTGCTTCGGTGACAAGTCTTTCTTTTCGTAACAAAACCCATAAAGCCTTGTAGCTGTTGGACACAACCTCTGGTGTTAGATTGTTGGATGATATGTGCTTTTTTTAAAAGAAAGATTAAGTGTAAAATGGTCTATCTCAGTCCCAGTTGACTGAACAGAGAGTAGAGAAGTGAGACCACCTGCTGGGTCAGAACTGAATCAATACAACGTGTCATCACAGGTTAGTGCACATCAACGCAGACCCTCCTCCTGCTTCTCCTCTGAGCTTCATCGTAACATAAACAGAGGCAGACAGACTGTCATGGCTATGACACAGCTGCCCTAATCTCTGCTGTACCAACTGCCCAGCACCCTGTATCATCTAAATCCCCCTCTTTTATTCCCTCCTCTCAAGCACATGTCCGCAACCCAAATTGCCCAGTGCATTCCTCAGTGAACCAGGGCACAACGAGAAGGAGCAAAGGAGTTAAAAGGCAAAGGCCACACAGGCTGAGAGAACAGAAAATCAAAGGCAAAGAGTAAAAAGAAAGAGTGAAACAGTAGATGGAATATGGTAGCAAAAGGCAAAACAAAAAAAATAGAAGCAGTTGGTGGAATGTACACAAAGGAAAAAATAAGTGATCGCTGCTTCACTGGTTCTGGTGAGGGACAGAGAAACACACATTAGCTTCAGTAAAGAGGCAGATAAAGCCCTATTAACTAATGCTTCCAGCTGTTTTTTAGGCTCTGCCACCACATGGCTCCCTCTTGATGTTTGTTTATCTTTCTTCTAGTTTATCTCTATAATTGCTGCATGTCTGCTGACTAAATCAGGCATTCCTGAATCATTAAATACTGAGGGCCAACATGGCTGGAGAAAGAAAGAGTGGAAGGAAGAAGGATAAAAAAAACATGTAGCCTGACAAGTCTGAGGAGCCCATTAGATGTAATCAGGTGGGTTTTATAAATAAGCACTATATGGACTCAAATATATTAGTTTATTGTCCCATGTTAAAAAAGTGTATACACATTGAAACTCCCCTCATAGTGCTTGACTTATCTTTTTATTTCCATTCTTTTGCTTCTCTACTACACCCATACATAAAATACTGTAAACATGCAGCTTGGTCAACATATGTGCTGTGATTTTGGTAGCAGTACATTGCACATGAACAAAATTTGCTACGTAAACTTAAAAAAAAGTTACAACTTTGGAATTTTGGAAAGACTCGTATTTTTGAAGCTCTATATTTCACAGCAGAAACAAAGCTTTTCAAAGCTTAAACTATAGAAGTTGTGGTTTTGTCTCTGGTGTTGTGTTTATGTTTGCTTTCCCCCAGTCCTCTGTTTCTCTTTATAGGGTTTGTGTTTCTTTAGTATCTAGCCCCATCTTGTGTTGTGTTCATGTCTTGCATCCTCTGTCATTTTCTTTGGCCTCTGTGATTACTCACAGGTGTCTGCACTTGGTCCAATTGGTGTTTCCTGTATAAAAATCTGTCTCTCTGTGTTAGTCATTGCCCTGGCATTGTCTTCTGTTCACTGGTGATGACCTGTCTGTCTCGTGAGTAACCTAGGATCCTTCTACGTTTGTTTGGCTTCCCTTCAGCTCTTTGTTTTGTTAATAAATCCTTTATTTTATATATATACATCCTGAGTCCTTGCCTGTCTGCACCACTGGGTTCACCAGCACCAGTCAAGTGTGATATAAGTTAGAGAAACAAGAACTTGCGTAACTGGTGTAGCATTTTTTTTTTTTTTTTACATTTTCTTTACACAGGGTAAGTATTATGATTGTTGAAGCTTTTAGTGTGAAATTATAAACTTACAGTGAGATATTGTTATGCATTCCAACTTTTGAGTTCTGAACTTCCCAAACTTTTACCAAACTCTTCTTATTTCCACTTCTCACAGTTGACACATCAAAACGTACGTGTGTGTCTTCTTTCCTGAAGTGTCAGTCACTTTTGTAGGACATAGTTTTCTCTCACAATCGGAGCTCAGAATATTCTCCTCAAAACTGAACATGAAGGATCCTTTTAACTTGCTTCTTCTCCAACACAAAGCATTGTAGACGCACAAGACCCTTTACGTATGATAGCCAGAGTTTTGTGACAAATACGTTGCAGAAATTTATTCAAAATGATTCATCCTGATTGCACGGTAAATGTTTGTTTGAGGCTTGTTTTCTGTTCTGGGTTTCTGTCTGCCAAGCACAAGTGTGCTGTGACCATGGTTAGCCTAATGAGCCACTGGCAGCAGCTTTAACATTTTTTATATACAGCATATACAGTTTAAACATCAAAACATTGATATTTTGTTGACTTGGATTATTACATTGATGATAATTATTTTTCAGAGTCAGAGTCAGAGATTCTTCATTGTCATTCGCACCACATATAGTACATGTGATGGAACAAAATTATGTACACAGGGTCCCAGTTACATCCAACAATAAAATGAATTTGTAGAAGATTTATTATATTGATTGTTGTAGCTTTTCTACTTCAATATTACTGTTTTCTGTTTTGTTTTAGTTCTGTGCAGAAGTGCACAAAAGACTAACAAAACTGAGAACTGCTCCCCCAAGAACATGTCTTCCCACTGATGCCAGTATCCCAGAAACAGCAGCCAAAAGAAGAAAACACTGACCCTTAATTACAACAGCTAATTAAAACACTAACTTATGAATGGGTTTTAATGCAGACAAGAATGATTTGGTTCCCTCCTGCCATTTTTTGCTCTCCTCTGTTTTGTTCTCCCCTTTATTCATGTAAGCTCCTGCTTCCTTTGCCTCTAAGTAAAACTGAATTCTAATGGATCCAGCAGCTCCATCTTAACTTTCTTCAGCTCATCGCCACCCCAGCTTTGATGAGTTTGCAGCGCAGGCAGACATCTTGCGCATTAACATATGATTGTTCCCCATGTATTATTTGTGTGTGAAGGGAGTAAAAAGAGGGAACGGGCTGGGGGGATCCCAGAGCAACCTGTCAGCCGAAAGAGGAAGAGCAAGGAGACGCAGCAGAGTGTCACATCACTCATGCAGAAGAAGTGCAAGGCTAGATGGTCTTTATGGGCTGGGCTATTGGGGTGGGGGGTGGCGGGGGTAGGTCAGAAAAGCAGGTCAAGGAGATAGCAAATCCAAGTTTCAACCTGTATAATTAAAACTCCTTTTATAATTTCACATTTAAATATTTCTAAAGGCTCATTGAAGGATTTGTGTTTGATGCACATCAAGCTTTTTTAAAACTGTATTTTATATAGTAGGAGGCGAGGATTAAACGTTCTCTCTCCTCCAGAACTGGTTCAAGCAACACCGTCAAGATCCTGCACTCTGCAGAGTTTCCACTTGCAAGAAGAGACAGATGAGATTTATCAGCAAGAGAAGCGATGATATGTTCGGCACTGTCACTCACTGAACGTGGGCTTTAGTCACCACACGCCTGTTTTCCTGATCCGTTGTCTGTCATTGGCATTTTCAGACAAATACATCTCAATCCCCCATACACACACATACATTTGTCTTATCCCCACCCCCCACATAACCACTATTTTCTCCATGAAAAAGAGATGTTCAATTTCCTCTTGGCTAAGTGGACAGTTCGTGTCCTTCAGAGTGCAGGCAGGAAACAAGACTTTGTTGCTGGATGGATTCTCCCTGGCACATCCTGTCAGCACGTCCAGTGATCAGAGAGGAACGTGGGGGGAGGTAATTTATGAGACTGTGAGCCAGCTCGTGATGCGAGACACAATTTACCAATCGTCTGTCTTCACTTTTTCTCGTGAATATAAAATTTAGCCATTGTTATTTTGTATAAGTAATGTTGCAAAGATACTGCTGAAGTTGATAGATTGACATTAAACACACACCGAAACCTGACAGAGCGCCGCAGATTAGTGTGAGGAGGGAAAATTGAAGCAGTCATCTCGTCAGAATACAGAAGCATATTTTGAATTTTTGATGCAGACGGATAGATGTTCACTCCAGTGGAACAAACTGGATTGGAGCTCGGTCGCTCATCTGGAAACGGCTGTAATTTAAAGTTGTCCTGGCAGAGTGTCCTTAGGATCTTTATTTCCTTCCTGGAAGAACCTCTGGATCAGCAGCACACCTGGGCCCTTCCCCTCTGCTGAGGTCAAGTGCACACCTGAGCACACAAAGAAAGGCAGCCATTGAAAATAATTATCTCCCAAATGGTGGCTTTAAACAGAGTGGTTTGATTTGATTCTGTATTTAATAAATAAATTCTAATTATTAGCTGAAATATAGTTCTGCTGCAGAACTACACTAAGTAAGAAATGCATTCATTTCATTTAAGCAAAGTATGCATTTCTGGAAGCCACAGATGCATTTGATCTTTTTAAAAGGGGTATTTTGGTGTTTTATCTTGAGCATCATGTTTCAGTTACACTTTTAGTTTGTTTGTCTCATTATCGCCTACTGCCCAAAGGCCGAAGAACACCAGCTGCACAGAAAGTTCATTTTTTTAAATGGCCCAATCAGTTCTATAAAGTGGTATTTTGTCAAGAATTGACAGACTGAAACTATAAAACTGTAAAATTAACTACATAAAATATTTATAAATGCATTTTAATTTTA
>JAVCKU010000037.1:8052051-8067069 GCA_032273985.1 Hypsolebias coamazonicus | reverse complement strand
TATTAAGGAAAAGTTCAACTGAGACACACCTTTACCATAATGTCGAACAAACAATTAATGGTTTTTAGGTGGTTATCTTGTTAAAATTCAACGAAATGCACAATGAGTCCTCCCTCTACACGCTCCCTCGAATCAATTTTTGAAATGCAGCTGATTTCACTGATATAGTGCATTTATTAAGGACAAGTTAAACTTAGACACAACTTTGCTATAATTTCGAGCAAACATATAATTGTTTTTAAGTGTTATTCTTGTTAAATTCTTGTTAAAGTCCTCCCGCGCACGCTCCTACGGCCACCTTTTGGCAGCCAATTCATTTTTAGGCACAACGCGGCCCACATTGGTGGTTAGCCGTGACGCATAATAGATGCGACTTATAAAGCAAAGTGACTTATTTACTTTTTTTTTCCCACTTTATTGGACATTTTTGAACTGATGTGACTTACAAGGCGACAAGCATGGTACTTTATGCGTTCCAATAAACTGCATCTAGTTGTTCATGAGCTGTTTTGCTAACAGACAAACAGTGTTGACTGGAACAATTAATATGAATATTTTAAGCAAAAATGTTGCTCGGTGTGTAGACGTCAGGGTATGTGTTGTGCATTACTCTCAGCTACTACCATACTAAATTTAAGCTCCAAATCTGTAACATAGTAATTTTTATGTTCCCTGTTTATTGGCTGCGGCAGCCATATTAAGTCAAGGTGTCTCCAAAAGGTAATCAATTGTAGTTGTACACAAAATGATAACATTCTGAGAGTTTTATTAAAGTTAGATTCAAGAGTTGGTTCATTACCAGACACACACACACAAAGAAATAAACAAGAACATTATTGCCCTTCAGTGGTGGACTATAATTATGAAACAGTCACAGAGTGGTATGAAGTTTGAACATTTAGAAGCAAATGAAATACTAAACATAAAGGCACTGTCAGATCCTCTGGCCGTACATGAGAAGGAATGAAAAAGCACACAGTTATTTCACATTCACATAAAAGCAACTGTGTGTCATTTCTTTCACACCCAGAGTGAAAACGTAGCGATGGAGGAGTTTCTCAAGCCTCGCTGACTCTCACAGCTTTTTCCCAAGCTCAGGACTGAGGCCCCTGATGGGGCAATCCACTATCTGACAGAAAGAGAAGGGAAAGAAGAAAGAAAGAAGGAAAAGAAGGAAGGAAGGTCTCAGCGGAAGAAGGGAAGACATTATCAGTAATCTTTACCCACTGCAGCATCAGCCTAATTATAAAGTTCTCATTGTTCAGGCAGCTGAGGAAATCGCTTGTAAAATACCCCACAAGATGTCTATTCTCGTTATGTTAATTATGACTGTGGTTTCTCAGTCGCCCACAAGTCTGAACATGAGAGTCATGGACACAAAGCAACAAGCTCCTCTGAGCAGGGGGGAAGAGGAAAGATGAAAAAAGATTAGAAATGGCATGTATTTCACAAGAACGTAGAAGTCGATTTCAGTATTTTACCTTTAGTGGAGCCCTTTGGATGAAAGTTTTATCATGAAACTTGACAGCTCAGAGTGAAATCTGGAGATGTAAAAACTTAAGGTCAAATTTTTGTACATTTGTCTCTTAAGGGACAAGATACTCTGTCATTCAAAAAAAAAAAAAAATCGACATCTTAGACACCAAGAGCCACCATATCATGGGTTCATCTGGAAAAGTGGCAGAGGCTGACGGGTTTGAAATAAAACACAGACAACAGGATGAAGTAAAAACAATAGATTTCTGACAAAGAGCAAATAAACGTTAGCTTTTTTGGTATATTATATTGGTCTGTATCAGACCATCGCAGGTCTGAGGAACTTGAGCATGAGACACACAGCCACAAACCCACAACTTCATCTGAGAGAGAAAAAGGAGGAGGAGGAGGGTGAAAACAACAAACTGTGAGAAAAGGTATTTATTTTTAATGGACTGTAGCAGCTGTAGTTTATAGATGCAATAAATGTAATGAAATTTAACACACTTCCACAACCACTAAAACACTAAAAAAACACACTGAGAAGAAAAGAATCTCTCATAGATGTGATAAGAGTAGATAAATCTTATTTAAATATATGATAGATTTAAATGCGGTGTATCCTAATTTGTGTTTCGTGCAGATGTGTTTTAGACAGATTAGTGGTTGCAGCACTGCTGGATGGGAAATGTTAAAATGTTGGACGAGAGGCTTAAAAAATGGAGCTCTTAATGGGGTAGTGGTGAAAAACGAATAAGCTAGGTTTTGGGTGTGAATGGAAAAGGATTGCGTGTGCATGAGAACCAATTCTGGTGCTCACTCAATAACATTTTGTGCAAACCAGAAAAGTGTTTGATTCCACAAAAGCCCTGTTACGCAAAGATAATGTGCAGTGAGATTCAGGGTCTGTATTTTCAGTGTGGAAAGAGAAATAAGAGATTTATTTGAGCTGTTTTTGGGATGCCATTATGGAGACAGTATCTCAGAAATCAGCTGGTTGAGATCATTTCTGTTACCTTCAGGTAGTTGTGTTTTCAGAAAGATACATATTCACCTGTTTAACCAAGAGTTTCAAATAAGTGTTGGGGAGTGGTGGCACAGGGGTTAGAGAAAACGAGCCTGTGATCAGGAAGTCGCTGGTGTGAATCCCCTGACGTTTCATCAAAGAGGGGGTGAGAACAGTAACACACCCACACCTGAGACACATCCTTATTTACCTGTAGGCCCTTGAACAAGATACTTGACCTCTCTGCTCACAAATGCGATAGCGTTACATTTGGGCCTAAAAAAAATCCTGCCCGAACCAGTATCATTTTTTTCCAGCCCGACCCGACCAATGTGACTAAAAGCATGAACCCGAAATTTAAAAAAAATTAAAAAACAATTTTTAATTAAGCTTTCAGTGTTTTTGCAAGCAAATCGGTTTGACATGATGGTTTTAAAAAACACATTTTAAAGAAAGGAAGATATAAGATGTCTTGTTTTTTGACAAGAGTCAGCAGATTATTTTAGTTATTATGATATTATAGTTATTAACAGTCAGCGGACGTGTGCGGCTGATGATCCAAATTGGGTCATCAACCACGCATGTCCGCGCTGACGCAGCGGCTGAGTCCAGTTAAGCTTCAGGTGGGTCGCTGCCGGTGATCCATCTGGACTTTTGTTCTGTCGGGCTCGGCCACGCTCATCCGTTGATGCAGAGGCTGAGTCCAGTTGGGCTTCGGATGGATCGCTGGCAGTGAGCCATCTGAAGCTTAACTGGACTTTTTTTAAAACTCATTCAACCTTCAAGCACATTATTTTGGCCCAACCTGGCTCAGCCCGGGTTAGAAATGACAGCTTTAATGTGCAATGGGAAAAATTGAGAAAATTAATTTTCTCATTGAGGATTAATAGCGTATTTTGTATAAGAAGCAAGACTGTAGTTGTATATATTAAAAAAAACTTATAAATAAGGTTGTAGGTTCAAAACTCAGCAGGGCCTTTTGTGTGTGGAGTTTGCATTTTCTTCTCAGCATAGATAAGATGGTTTTCTCAGGGTTCTCCAGTTTCCTTCCCCCATTCAAAAACATACGTTAGATGAATTGTGGTTCTAACTTGTCCTTTAGATGTAAGAACAAACAGCTAGAACGCCTTCACTCAACAAAAAAAAAAATTGTTGATACAGATGATTTATATTTCACTGATATTACTTAAAATAATACCAGAGGATGACCTTTGAAATTATGTCAAACATAAAGTGTGTTGTATCTTGTTGACCAGATTGACTCTGATGTCAGATTTAAATTCAGGATCATGTTTGCTAATGAGGATCCATGTCTGAACTGTGTTAGCTGAAGATAACTCTCTTATTTTTGGAACAGTCCTAAATGAAGACAGTTGTTCTATGTCTCACATGTTCAATTAGACATTATCGACGCATGTTGGGTTGGCGCTTCTGTTATAACAAGTCATTAACGTAATTACTTATTCAAAAACAAAGCAAGCTTTTTGTGGGATAATGAAATAGCAATGTCAAATAGCTCTGTGCTAACTGTTTAACCTGGTATGGCAAAATGATGAACATGTTGAACTGGAAATGTGTCCATTTTTGTTTGTTCGCCATTGTTAACTGTGGCATTCATCTAAAGGACATACTCACGTTGGGAGTCATAAATCAACAAGCTCTTCAAAGCATGAGGAGGAAAGTGAGGAGGAGGAGGGACATGAGAGAAGAACAGCTGATGGAACAGGTATTTTCTCTGAAAGAAAGCTGTAGAGAACACGTAGAGGCAAAATATGCAGGAAATAATGCTTGAGCTTACAGTATACATCTAAAATAGAAACAGTAGATTAATTTGAACTTTGATATGTTCCTGAACATGTGATGTGTCAGTCTCCCACAAGTCTGAGGAGCACCAACATGAAGTTCACGGCCACGGATCAACGACCACCTCTGATCATGGTGAGGCGGAGCACACACGAACAGACACAAAAAAGAAAGAAAAGATACATTTATGTGGCTGTGGAAATTATTAAGCAGTTTTCATTCTAAGAATTCACTCGGTCAGGAAACGTGTAAGAGATCTCTTAAATGAGATAACTTGTCAAATCAGATTACCGTACAACCTAAAGAAATACAAAGTGTGTCTGAGAATAAGCAAATGTTTGGTAAAACCAGAAAACATAAAAGAAAACTGAAATTATTTGCTATTATTTGCAGAATATTGCTGATTGTTTGCTAAATGTAGAAGCCAGTTGCTGTTTTGGGAGACCACCAACATGAGATTTAGGGTCACAAGAGATCCTCATCTGAGGAAAGGGAAGAGGGGCTGAATGCACAATGGTTCAGTGGTTAGCACTGTTGCCTCACAGCAATAATGTTCTGGGTTCAATCCCCAGTTGGACCTGGGGTCTTTCTGTGTGGAGTTTTCTTGTCTTCACGTGCTTGTGTGGGTTTTCTCTGGATGCTCTGGTTTCTTCCCACAGACCAAAAACATGCATGTTAGGCCTGCCTTGCAAAAGAGATCTGTGATCTCATTGGAATTTTCCCGGTTAAATAAAGGTTAATAAACTTTTTTTTAATGCAAACATATGTTGTTTGGCTCTTAGGGGTAGAGATGGTCTTGTAGTTTGTTGTTTCTTCAAGCATAATCTTGGATTCTGTGGAATCATTATGAATGACTAAGCCTATGGGGCCGAGAGGGTGTAGAGGCAGCTCGTGGTGTCTCTGAGCAGCACACCCTATCCCCAAATGCTCCCTAGGCAACCTCAATAGCTGCCCACTGCACCACCTGGTGGTGGATGGGTTAACTGTAGAGAGCCAAGTTCACCATTGTATGGGAACATGCAATGGTGATAATACATAAAATTATTATTATACTACGTATACTTGTATTTGATAGCTTTTTGAACGGCCTCAGTTTGGAGAAACATGTTTCGTTATTTTTGTTTTTATTTTTTTATTGGATTGATGAGCTCACAGATAGTCTAATATGAAAACCTTCACTACAGCGGATGCCAATGATTTCACATTACACAGTGTAGAGGGACTGAAAAACCAAGAATATGCTTTTGTTTGAAACTGTTAAAATAAGACATTCATCCATGCCACTCATCCTTGACAATACTACATAATAAAGACAATCATTCTGTTCTAACCTTTTAAACATGCCAAATGAACTCAATAACCTGAAAGGCCTTTCAATGAACCTGAGAGATCTTTTCTGAGACCTTTGTATGAACCTGACCTCGGAGTTTTGAAACATCCGAACCGATGGTTTGATATATCTCCTCAACCAAAAGGAATATTTTCCCAGACTCTCATTCCCATAAAGATAACAAAATGAGAAACCTTTGTCACTAATTAAGTTCTTTTGCAGGAGAGTAACTATCCAACAGTGCCTCCTCTGTTGGAAACATCTCTGTTGGAAACATTGCATGTTTTTAAGGTTGACTAAAATATATAATTCTTGATTGTTTATCCATGAAAAGTGTGTTTTGCATAATCTTTCTTAAGATAATATAATTTGACTTATTTTTCCATTAGAATTTGAATTTTTAAGGCAGAAATAAGGATGTTAGATTTAATTAGATAAGTTTATGTATGAAAGCAAAGATGGCCTACTGGAAGTTTCAGACCGCCTTAGACTGCATTATGACCTCTGATTGGATGAAAGTTAACTGCCACGCCCCTTCTCTCATGCGTGAACCAATAGTGGCTGTGTCCTAACTCACAGAGAGTTAAGTTTTGTTGCAGTTCTTGCAAACGTCTCATCAGAGAAGATGATGAGAAAGATGGAGCATAAAGAAAGTCTAACTGAAAAGTTAGAATTTTATTTTAACTTTCAAATTATTTCAAGTTTTCAAGCCAAGTTTCGGAAAAAGATGATGGGACCTCTATGCCGAGGTCCAGGCACTCACACCTGCCTTCACCCTCATTTGCCCCACTGTGGGCTCTTGAGCAAGGCCCTTAACCCCCACCATCTGGTGATCCGGTCGCCCCAGATAGCAACTCTCTGCTCCACACAGAGGGCTGTGGTAGCTCAGTGGTCTGTGGTTGTGTCAGGAAGAACAGCCGACTTAAAAATAATTGTTAAGTCTTCATGCGACTTAGTTTGCTGTGAAGGGAGTAGCCCGAAAAAAAGATTGCCCATATTCATATATCACTGATTATTATATTATTGAAATGAAATACTGTACACAACATTTCATCAGTGATCTTGATCATTTAGGATCTGTGTGTTTAATAAAAATTGTTATTTTAAACAGGGAAAGAATTCATATTTTTGGGGATAAAGAGACTGATTCATGAATGATTCATTAAATTAATTTTCCTCTAATGAGGTGGTCCCCCACTAGTTTCATAGAATTGTAATAATAATAATATGTAAATTGTCATCATTGTATGCTCTCATACAATTGCGAAATTGGCTCTCTGCATTTAACCCATCCACCGCCAGGTGGAGCAGTGGGCGACCTTTGGAGGGAGCAACTGGGTATGGGGTGTCCTGCTCAGAGACACCACGAGATGTGCAATGGCCAGAGATCTAACCCAGGGCGTTCGGGTCACGAGCCGGCTGCCCTGCCCTGTACCATCTCAGACCCTGAACATAACACATAATTAATCAATATTACCCCAAACTCTCTCTACAACAGTAATTCCAACAGAAATGTTGTTTTTTTGCAGCAAGTGCCACAAGCACGTGCTGCAGCTAGCCACGGCTGGCACCTTCATTTACACTTCCAATGAACCACATAATTCCATGTACATTTTATGTGAATTTTCTGGCAATTTAAAGATTTGTAAAATTGTGTTTGCCTTATTTGATTTCTTTTAAAAGTAGAAAAAATGCAATAAATCGTGGTCTGGTTGGTTGTTATAGCTAACGAAAAGGTAACTAAATAAACTAATCTGATGTTTGCCTTTTGTGGCGTAACAGTTCCCAACAAGTTTGAGGGACATGAATCTCCTGATCATAGAACGACTTCATCTGAGCCTGAGGAAGGAACAGGTACTGGCTTTAAAAGCAATGTAGTTAGATAACCTAGTTAGATAAACTCAAATTAGCAGAGTTCAGATGCATAAAAACCAAAATGACGGTTTAGAGAAAGATGTCAGAGATGCATCTCACTGTCTGCTTTCTTGTAACAATGACGGCTGTACTGTGACAGTTCCCCACATGTTTGATGGACACACGCATGAAATTCATCACGACAAAACTACAACTTCATCCGAGTTATACGGAAGAAAATGGCAAGAGGAGGTGCATAAAGATAGAGAAGGTATTGATATGTAGGTAGTGGTTTGTCTATGTGTTATGTATAACTTGTAAAAGCAAAAATATAGGTTTTTGCTTGTAATACTCATACTACGTCAGAATAGTTTTGATGAAAACATGCATGGGTCTTTGAAAAAAGAGAAACCATATCTTTCTTTTAGTTATTTATTTGATATCTTTGTAAGAACCCCCAGTTGTTCTAGTTTCCCACAAGTCTGATCAACATGGACATGACAATCAAACGTGTCTAAATAAAAGTTGAATGAATGAATGAAACAAAGCAATAACTTCATTTGAACACAGAAAAAAACAGAAATTAAAGATGCAATAATGCAATCAATGCAAAGCTGATATGCTTCTGTTAAAAGACGAAGTTAATGATCCAGTTGAAAAGGGGTTTTTGAACAAAAATAAAACATAAGTTGCTTTTTTTTTTTTTTTTTTTTTTTTTTTTTTTTTTTTTTTTTAGTTCTAGTTTTGCATAAGTCTCATCAACTAGGACATGAGGATCATGAACACAAAACCACAAGTCCTTCAGAGCACGATCAGGAAGAGGCTGAGAGAAAAGGTATCATTTTTATGTAGATCTTCCAGGTTTGTGACTTTCTGGTGTTTTTATTAACGTACAATAAACTTGTCCATGAATATCCAATTAGTTTTGAATCCAAACTGTTTTGTGAATAACAAATAGCAGCTGATTTTCTTTGTTTGTTTGTTTGTTTGTTTTTGCATCCATGACCGGTGGTGTTTCAGTGGCCCACAGGTTTGATAGTCATGGACACAACACACAAACTGAGCACGAGCATGAGGAGTATCCACATAGCACAACTGAAACAAAAGGTATCAGCTGTATATTTAGCTGTTAGATAGAAGCATTGTAATTCATTTATAATCTAGGATTAGAATGCATACAAATATTTCAGCTTGTCAAACAAAAGCACTCAAAGTTAATTTTTTTTCTTAATCAATACTGCTCCTCAGATTCCCATAAGCCTGAAAAGCACTTACATGGAAGTCATGGCCACACAACCTCAGGTAGATGGTTTAGATGTGGGAGTTAATGGGGGCGGGGTGGTGTGGTGATAGCACTGTTGCTTTACATTGTAATGATGATCGAACTCAGCTGTAGGAGCTTCTTCTCCCTGTAGCTGTGTGTTTGTGTTTTCTGCTGTTGCTGTGATCATTTAGCTTTTTATTATAAATTTACCTGTGTATGGTACAAATAATACAGATTAGTATAATGGTAGTTGGGCTACAGACCTGCTAGACTCTGAACATGTTAGGAACTGGATGGATAGATGGATGGATGGATGGATGGATGGATGGATGGATGGATGGATGGATGGATGGATGGATGGATGGATGGATGGATGGACAAACATGTTAATGGAACATTTGAAACCATAAGCAATGTCTAATGTTTTCTTTTGATAATGGGCACGTTGACACGTCAGCTCATCAAATCTCAGATGAACTTGAACACATGACTCATCATGAAGAGGAAGAGCATCTAGAGAGAGAGACAGGAAGGAAAGGTACTAAATTATGTGTAGAACTAGTGACTATTTGTCTTATAATTTAGTGATTGAAATGCAATGAATGCAATTTCTGTGGAAGCGCAAAAACAAAATGTGAATTCATTTTCTACGGCTGACAAAATTGATTTCTCTTCAGACTTTATGGCTGACACTGTGAGAAATGTTTTTGGACATTGTCTTTTTAAAAGCATCTCCAAGTATTTTTTTTACACCGTAAAACACCAATGTCTTATTCTAAGTATAATTTAAAGAAAATATTTTAAATATACACATATTCTACAACCGGTATTCTCAACATGAAACTTTGAGTCTTGGTTGTAAAGTTGTGCTCTGTAGCTTTTGAGATGAATACAAGTGGGGAATTTTTTTTTTTTTTCAAGTGTGCTTGTGTAGAAAAAGTTTAGATTGTCAAAAGAAGAGTTGCATCAGATCTAAAGGATAAAGAAACTTAAAGCATTAATCTTTTGATTTCCTGTAGAACGTGGTGTTTTACTTATCTTGAGTCCAGATCAACATCCACAAAAAAGAAGAAAAGTGAGCCTTGTAATGAAATTCATGTCGAGTTTTTCTTTTTCTTTGCTTATAACTTAAAACATTAATAATAATAATAATAATAATAATAATAATAATAATAATAATAATAATAATAATAATAATAATAAATTTGAAAAGAAAAAGGATGACCAAGAAAAGGTTTTTGGTTTGTTTTGGATGATTTCTGGAATACAGTAATCACTCACGCTACTTTGCACTTTGTTTATTGCAGATTCGCTCTATCATGGTTTTTCAAAATAAGATTGGACAAGACACACAATTGGCTGACTGATGGATGAGCCACACGATGGCCATTTTTATTTAAAATAAATTATGTTAAATTATTTAGCACCAGCTGCGCATTTGTACAGCCCAGAGCTGCAGAAAAACGCTTCCTCCTGCGCCTTTGTGCAGCCCTTACTGCAGGATAAACTTCCTGCTGCAGCTGATCAGCTGCTCTCCATGCAGAGCTGTGAAGTGGGCGTGGCCAAGAGCGCTTGCAGGTGGTAAAGAGCAGAGGAGGCAGGGAGCTGAAATCTTGACATGCTGTGTTCTTTTAGAGCATTCAGAGTTTAGAAACATTGTTTAGAATATTGCAAGAGTGAAGAGTTTGAAACACCTTCATATATATATGTATATACAGGTAGTCCTCGACTTACGGCCCCTTGACTTACAGCATTTCGGACTTACGGCCCGCCTCCCCAGTGACGTCATCACACCTCCCACTGACTTTCAATAGCTTCACAGTGCCTATTCTATGTGTTTTTTGAGGGTACTGTGTTAGCTAACTGCTTGGAAAGACAGTACTGTACATGTTTAAGGTACAGAATGTACGCTGGTGTTGTGTTACGTTGAAAAAACGTGTTTAAAAAGCTGTTTACCATTCTTTTTTCGACTTAAGGCCAAAATCCGGACTTATGTTCGCCACATGTAATGAGTTCCGACTTAAGTTCAATTCGAGTTAAGTTCAGCTCGTAGGAACGGAACTTGAACGTAAGTCGAGGACTACCTGTAATTAATTTAAACCAAATGACATTAAATGATATAATTAAACAAGACCAATCCTGCATTCAATGACCTTTCTGTCCCTCCATTACTGACTGCTGCTGGTCCTGATTAGCATATTGGTCACAGGGGAAGTGATGGCCTGCACAGTCAATGAGTTTAATTTAGTTTTAGTGGTCGTAGATAAGCACTTGGAGTAGGGTAGCAGCAACTCCCAACAGTTTTTTTTTTTTGGAATGATTGATGGCTGATGTGAGATGATAGATGTGTACTCACATTAATATCAAGTGACAACCAAGCTGGAGCTGGCTATAGATTTACCAGTAGGTGTTTAAGGCAGCATTATGACTTCATTAACACAAAAAGCCACTGTGGTCATAGATCAAGATAGTGACAGTCCATCAGCATTTCTGTTTGGGTTCTCCATGATGTCATGGGTGTGATACTCACAAGTTCAAGGGGCATTACATATGTTAGACTTCCAGAGAGTGATGGACGATAAGAAGCAACTATAATGTTCCTGGAGAAACTTTAACAGAGACTGACATGCTGATATGTTGTGTTTCACTCTCAGCTACCACTATACCAAATTTCCATTTGGCCAGGTGTCCTCAGGCTGTTTCTGTGAGTAGCAAGTTGGCCATCTGGCCTAAAACATTTGATGCTATGCATGATGTTTTTTTTTTGATGGATGGTCCCTTTTTGCATGTGTTAAAGCCAGTTTCTTGGAATTCCACAGCGGGCTGGCTTGAAACACGTCAAGGAGGTGACTTCTGTTGTGACTTGGCTCTATATAAATAAACTGAACTAAATTGAGGTACTATTTATAAAACAGATCTGGGTTGGCAGGCTCAGACTGAACAAGTCTTTTGTATGAAAGATGAAATGTTTCTCCCGAAAAGAAACTATCCAGTTGACATGATTTAACCCTTTTGGAAATACCAAATTTCAGCTCAATATGGCAACAAATGGGGTTATAGTCATTTATTTATTTTAGGCTATGGTGGCCATCTTGGATTTTTGATTTAGATTCAGTATGTGATGGGAAGCATAACAGCTACCAACACACCAAATTTCAGCTTAATATTTCTAAAAATGGCTGATTTATATATTTTTTTTATTTTTAGCGCAGTCTGCCATATTGGATTTTTTATTTTTAGTCAGCGTCTATTAGGAATCAATCTCAGCTACATATACACCAAATTTCATCTGAATAACTATAAAAATGGCTGAATTATTGTACTTTTTCTCTTTTAGCTAAGGTGGCCATCTTGGATATTTGATTTGCATTAGGAATGTAGAACAACTCGCTCTCAGCTTCAAATATACTAAATTTCAGGTCAATAGTTCAAAGAATTAAAAAAAAAACCAGATTGTTAAGTAGATCATATGATTTCACTGGTAAAAACATTTATCAAGAAGGGAAAATCAGTTTAAAGCACATATCTTTTAAAGTCTCCAATTAACTATTTATAAATAAATAAAAATTCAACCTTTATTAATACAGGTTAGATGAAAAAAGGCAATAATACAATAACTATTTAATAATAAAGGGATGTTGTAGATGTTAGTGTTTAAATAGCTGGGTCTAAGAGAAGTGAGGAACTGGCCAGTCACTCCTTTTTTCCTTCATATGGTTATACCATGCAGAAACATGCAGTGTGAAACTGATACTGACAAACTGGAGTTATCAGCAATTTTATACCTGAAAGTTTCTGTCTAAGATTTTGGTCAGAAATGTGAAAAATTACCATTCTGTATTTTTGTTTACTTCTTTAGACAGAAATAGTCATTGATGAAAAAAAAAAAAAAAAAGTATGGCTTCTACGTATTTAGCCACAAAGAATATTTAACTTGTAGACTGTAAGTAATATTTTTTATTCATTCAAAGGGTGGGTAATCTGAGCTGCCGTTTGGTGCATAGGCACAAACAACAGTCAGGACCCGTCCCCCCACACATAGGCGGAGGGAGGCTACCCTCTCATTCACCAGGGTGAACCCCAATGTACAGGCACCAAGATGGGGGTCAACAAGTATGCCCACTCCTGCTCGGCGCCTCTCACCAGGGGCAACTCCAGAGTGGAAGATTGTCCAACCCCTGTCAAGGAAACTGGTTCCAGAGCCAGAGCCATGCGTTGAGGTGAATCTGACTATTTCTAGCCGGAACCTCACAACCTCACTCACCAGCTCAGGCTCTTTCCCCACCATCATTCATAAATAAATGTTTGAAGACAAAAGTGATTTAATTTAGGATGAATAATGGCCAAACTAAAAAATTTAACTTATGACTAATGTCTGTCTGTGTGTTGATACAAACCAGAGATGAATCAGTAGCTATGTTTACATTGACATAAGTAATCGGATCAAATGACCGTTCGGAATGAAAACGCATCATGTAAACACCCTGTTCCGGTTATTTTTAGTTTATTCAGCGTGATCCGAAATAATTTGTGATCAGAGTGATCCGAAATAATTTGTGATCAGAACGAAACAGTTGGTTTACACCGATTCATAACCCGAACGGTGCCCATGTAAACACTTGATCTGTTCATTTTTATCTGAAGGTGAAAAACTGACCTGACAGCGCATGTGCCACGTTGTCATTTTTGCCTGGCTAATGCTAATAATATTAGCATGTCGAGGACGCAAAACTGGTCGGGGAGCGACACAACATTTCTGCTAGAAACTTTGAAAGAGCTCAAAATGATCTGTGTTACCTGTAGCTCAGTCAGAGAGTGCACTAACGTCTCCACCATCATAAAAACCTGTCGCGGGTCCAGTTTGGGTGCTCAGGTTTGTTTACGTTCATCCCGGAAGTAAACCGGAAGTAGAATTTCTTCTTCAATTTTTTTTTTTTTTTTTTGGAGAGTTTACCACTCTGCACATGTCAGTACTTCTGTTCAGAACAAAGCCCGCTGCATGTAAACGCTCGTCATGAACAGGTTGTGCCCATGTAAACGATACATTTGAGTTATTTAATCTGAAAACATTTCAATCCGGTCAAAGAATCCACCAATCCACCAATCCGGTCAAAGAATTTTGCGCATGTAAACGTAGATATTGAAGACATTTTTGACTCATCCTGTCTGCAGTTATAATATTTATATAAATTTACAATCATAAATTACCTGAATCATGGGAGAAAAAATAATCAAACTTTTTTTTTTTAATCTAAAAAAAATTATTTACACTCCAAGTTTGACCTTTTGCTGTTGAGCCCCCAACTTATGTTTTAAATCCAGAAAACTGTATAAAGAGGGAAAGGCAATGGGGTTAGGGGGTGGGGGTTTTCCAGTCTCATGGAGTGCAGCCTTGTTCAGGAGTGTCCAGAAGGGCCCATATCTGTCAGAGCAAATTCCTCTGTGGTGCGATGAAAGAAGCGCTGTGGTGCGGGCCAAGCTGCAAGCATGGAGCTCAAAGGCCTGCTGAAACGCTGTAATGTAATTAAGTGGACAGTCTCTGATCCATTAGCTTGAAATGGTTCCACAACCCCCCACCCCACCCCCACCCCTTTCAGTCAGTGGGCTGCCATGTCCTTTCTAAGGGAGGGGGGCTCTGAAGTCATGTGAAAAGACCTCCTCTGTACTTATTGTGCTCATTGTCTTTGTAAGCCTGTTATTAGCAGGGGAATCAAGTTTCTGCCCAGATACAAGTCACTGGTGATGATGGGTTATTCTTATCTGTGTAAGTCTGTACATCAGTCAAATTACATTGAAAACTAAATAAATAAAGAAAGAAAAAAGACAAGGGAACTCTCACATTTTGTTTAAAACAGTGAAGTCCCTCAACTTGTCAAATATAACTCTCTAAATTGTATGAATATCTTTTTAAATAACTTCACAACTAATGATCAGTTGTGATATTGTAACAGTAGTTCCTCGCTACTTTGCGGTTCGCTTATCGTGGACTCACTCATCACGGTTTTTCAGAATAAGATTGGACATGACACAAAATCGGTTGATTGATGGATGAGCCGCCCGATTGGCATGGAATTTTTATTTTGAATAAATTACCAGTATTTTAAATTACAGTATTTAGCACCTGCTGCACATTTGTGCAGCCCAGAGCTGCAGAAAAAGCTTCCTCCTGCAGCTTTGTGCAGCCTATACTGCAGGATAAGCTTCCTGCTGCAGCTGAACAACTGTTCTCTGTGCAGAGAAAAGTGCTTGCAGATGACAAAGAGCAGAGGAGGCATGGAGCTGGAA
>JAVCKU010000037.1:8009380-8022314 GCA_032273985.1 Hypsolebias coamazonicus | reverse complement strand
CCCGGGTAAGAGCACGTAAAAATGGCCTTGTGTTAAACTTGGGTTGGTGCTTACCAAGTAAATATAATATATGCATGCATATATATAATGTATACGGTCATATCGCGTTGAAACACCGGTTCCCGTCAGATCACCGAAGTTAAGCAACGTCGAGCGTGGTCAGTAGTTAATGGGTGACCATTTACGAATACCACGTACTGTATGTTGCGCCGGGCAAGAAAATACCCAGGTTAGTATCTGGGGGCGCTGCTAAACCCACTGGGTAGATGCACCCTTAGTCTTTGGGAAGACAGGCATCTAGGAGAAGGAAAACTCTGAATATAAACCTGAGGTCTGTTGTTCATGTAGCCCGTGGCAAATCACTTGCACCGGTTGTGTGTTATCAGCAGTTCCAAAAAGTGTGGATGGTGCTACACAAGCCTTCACCACTCTAAACAAATTCCTGTGTGGTTGTCTGACAACCATACGTGGTTTGATGACCCTCATACGTCGAAATCGACGGGAGAATCCATCATCATATATATATATATATATATATATATATATATATATATATATATATACACAAAAATATATATATATATATATATATATATATATATATATATATATATTTCCACACACACATATACACACAAACATACTGTATATCCACACACACAAATATATAAACTGCTATTCGTTCATGTGATCATACTATGCTTTCTAGTTTTTAATATTGCTTAAAAAACATAATTTCCTCAAACATTTGGGGTGGCCAATGTTTTGACCAATTTTCTATGGTGGTCAAGGCCACCACTGGCCACCCTCTGGTTCTGTCAGTGTGCCTGGTGTTGGATAAAAGTGCTCCCTCCACTTGTCAGGAACCGTCACTGTGCCGCCTCAGACAAGCAAAAATTACAACTACACAAAAAAGAATAGCTACCTCTAGCTTTTTATTATTATACTTTAACAACATTTAGTTTCAGTTTCTTCAACTATAGTCATTCAGCTCTCACACTGCAGTTTGCAATTTCTCTAGTTAACTATTAACTTTAAAAAAAATTAGCATGTACTGAAAGCATTAAAACAAGTTAGTTAATTGTCAATAATGTTCCAAATTATTCACGGTTTACTCAGAGACCCAGGATCATTTTAAGGATCACATTTGAGCAACAGAGACCAGCTTCAGTCACAGCAGGTGACATCATTTTACCTGTAAGTTGAGTTTCCCTTAATACGTTGCGTCCCGCATCATTACAGAGATCTCAGGTGTTCTTTTAATAAAATGCAGCTTCAAATCTAATCGGTCAGCTTCACTCTAACTCACACCTTCATGCATGTGACCAAAACCTCTCTCATGCAAAACAAACCAACAAAGACCCTAAACACCTTCAGGAGAGAGAGGACATTGAGAGATTTGCATGTGAGTTCAACTTGAAAATTGGATCAGCCCACCACAGCTTGAAACTGCATTTGTATTTTTTTTATTTATTTATTTGTTTGAATTGAGAAATCTCCTTGCATGAGACACACAAAACTTCAGAAATAAAGTCCGGAGAAAAGTTTGAACCTACCAGGACATTGTAAAACTGCAAATCAAGCAAAGTTTTAGAGGATCCTACTTAAATGCAGGATATTTATCACCAGTGTATAGTTCACTGCATGTAGCTTGTCGGTCCAAAGTTGCTTTTATTTTACAATGAATAATGATACATTTTCAGAAAACAAACATCACGCTTCATTGAATCATTGGATCATGAAAAGAGAAAGAAATTCTCTCACACACACTCAGGTGTGCAGCATAGGTTCCAATTACTATTATTATAGCTTTACAATAACTGTTTGATCTGAGGCACAATATTTTGCTTTAAGATATGTTGCAGGAACTCCAGCTTGAGAAGAACTGAGTTAAGCACCAAGCAAACAAACAGACATGGGGAGACAGAGGTGACTGAGGCTGCCAACCTCGAGAGGCGCAGCCCTTTTTTCAGATAAGGAAAAGAAACACGATGGGGGAGTGTAGCTGTAAAAAAAAAATCAAATCTTGCACCGTATCCTAGATGAGACACAGTGCGATTATTGCAAAAGGGTACCTCAGCACATGAAACAGCAACATTCTGATGACATCATGACACATTTATGCATGAAGAGGCCGACGAGGGCAGTGAGTTGTCCATGGACACTACCAGCAAGTTCCATAGTCCTGATAACGATGGCACAATGTCCATCAGCCAGATAAACTCTGACACAGATCCACAGATGTCCTCGGGAGGGGAGCCATAAGTGTGTGTGTGTATGTGTGTGTGTGT
This sequence comes from Hypsolebias coamazonicus, assembly GCA_032273985.1. Taxonomy (NCBI): domain Eukaryota; kingdom Metazoa; phylum Chordata; class Actinopteri; order Cyprinodontiformes; family Rivulidae; genus Hypsolebias; species Hypsolebias coamazonicus. The sequence goes on along the minus strand of JAVCKU010000037.1, from coordinate 8,020,023 downwards.
GTGTGGGGGGGGGGGGGTTCTTCTCATTCATATAAGTAACAGGATAAGTTGAGAAAGTTGGCCAATTCAAGGTTGAGTGAGGAAGCCAAATTCAGATAACAGTTATTTTGGGTTTGGCAGCCTTTGCTTGGATTTCCATGTCTGCCTTCATAGTTCTGCTGGTACATCTCACTGGTGATTCCAAATAGCCAAATTCTGTGGTCACATCACTGGACCGAGCTTGTAGCCTTCTCCAAGGTCGATTACTTCCTGCCAGTGAGTCTAAGGAGCCATAATCGGTCTGCATTTCTCAAAAATCCCGTCCAGCGTACAGCTCATCTCATGCAGTGTCTGAGTCTGAGAGTTTACCACTCGGTATATCTCCTTCATACGAGGCAGGCAGCCTCACCATTGCCAGAACCTCTGCCGCTGTCTTTCAGTTTTGTCAATATGCAAGATACCCGCCAACTCCAAAAAGCAGAATCTGGTTATCATAAATCCAGTTATGTACACGTCTTCTACATCCTCTATGGACAATACAGTCAGACACACTATCTTCCACTGGTCTCAGGAATCCATAGTGTATCCAGCTGCGTGTGTCCCTTCAGGGCATGCGGGCTCTCCTTCGCCCAGTCTTCTCATCAAGAAAATGTTATCAATTACATTGAGAGACCAGCTGACCAGATCCATAATTTACAATTCGGAGGATATGTAGTGACAGGTTCTGATAGGAATCACAAGACAAAGAGCAAAGCAGGAGGGACAAACGTCTGTCCTCATAGAGGGCAAGCAGGAAAAAAGTTCTTGTCCACAGCATAAATACTGTTCTCTTATTTCACAAACACTTTAAATATTAATGTAAACTGAAATACACAAGTTAAATTTTAAAAGCTCTTTGTAAAAGTGGCAATGTCGTAATTCATTGTAAACAAAAAATATATTGCACAGATCAGCACACAACCACCATCAAAGTGGTGAGCTGTGATATAAACTAAATGGGACAATGCAAAGTTTTAAAGTGTACAAAAATGTAAATTTAAAACAAATAAAATACTTTTTGTTCCTGCAGTTAAGCTGGAACACTTCATATTTCTTTTGTTTTTCTGGCATGTCCTCTGTTGGTCCAAAACAGTCGTCGCTAATAAAGCAAGTTATAACCGGTGGATTTTCATGTTCCAAGAGACGGAAAAAGAAGTGCGAGTGTGGCTGTTTGAGCACATCTTATGGCACGGCTCATACATTTGTTAAAGCAACAGCACAATCTGTGCAAACATTTTGTTTGGGGTGAAGCCGGTGCCTCCACAGACACTAATTATAACACACTCTTCAGTGTTTCAACGTTTGTTGGCGAGAACATGAATCATTAAACATACTTATATAATTAAACTGCTAACTTTTATATATTTTCTGTTTATTCCTATCCTAATTAGTGGTTCTGTAATTGTTTTTTTCCCCCTGTATTTCTAAACTCACAAAAATTCACACCATGGAAAAATATTACACCTATGCGATATGAGACTCCTTATTTGTGGAGTTAAAAAAGAAAAAGTGTCATGTTATTTCGTGGTGCAACATAGAAACATGAAACTTTAAGGTTTTATAAACTGGTTACTATTCTGTTCCTTCAAAACATTATCTTAAAATTTGGTTAAACTTTCTAAAGGTCCTATTAGTAGCAGTTTAAAGTAGCTCACAGTTACAGATGTGCATGCAGATGGTTGTCTGTCTTTGATGTGGGTCACATTCAGTATGTGTCGTGTATAAGAGTTTGCAGTCAGTGTTGACCACTGTAGGGCTTTATGTGCAGTAGATGTCAGAAGGGTGCCATCTAGGGGTCCTTCTTCTTCTTTACAGCCATTGAATGTGAAAAAGTTTGAATTTATGTTTGTTTGGTCTTAAATAGCATATTACTAGACAACTGATTCCAACATAATTAAACTTCTTTTTTACATGTCTGCCATGATATCTGCAGTGTTAAGCAAATGTTTAGGTTCTTCATCTATCAAACTATTTTATTTTGCTCATCTGCGACTGAGGGCGGCACACAGTTGGTAGAGCTGCTGCCTCTCAGCGAGAAGGTGGCCGGATCAAATACTGGCCCGGGACCATTCTGGGTGGAGTTTGCATGTTCTCTTTGTGCACCAAAAACGTGCATGTTAGGCTGATTGGTAACTCTAAATTGTTCCTAGGTGTGAGAGAGAGTGAATGGTTGGTTGTCTCTACGAGGCACTGTGATGGAGTGGAGATCTGTCCAAGGTGTCCCCCACTTCGCACACTGTGATAGCTGGACATGGGCACCAGTGACCCCCACGACCCAGAAAGAAGTAGGTAAAGTGGATGGATGGATGGATGGATGGATGGATGGATGGATGGATGGATGGATGGATGGATGGATGGATCTATCGAACTGTGATTGAGTTGTAAAAACGAGTCCAGAATAGAATCCCAGACATTCCTCCCCCAGCGATGCTCTCCTGCTCCTAGAAAGTATTGAGGTGTTCCCAGGCCAAAGAGAATAAACTGTAATCCCTCCAAGTTCTGGAGGGATTCTTGCTAATCAGATGTTTGAACCACCTCAGTCGATTTGTTTCAACGAGGAGCAGCAGCAGCTCTACTCCAAGCTCCTTCCAGACCAGGAGTCTGCAACCTTTTCGATCAAAGGAGTCATTTTTGCACCTTTGTTCACTAAACTTAACGTGTCCAGAGGCGCAACAATCTGCTACAACTGTGATTCAAGTGGTGGCCCACGGGCAACTTTAGGTTTGTTGGAGGGGGCTTTTGTGGATGGGGCTACACATTATAAAGCTAAAAATGTCTAATGATTTTTAACATTAATTGATTTTTTTTTTTACAAATTAAAACAAAAGACCAGATTCTTGTAAAGAAGAAATAAATAAGTTGTACCTGTATATTATTTTTTTACATTTTTTAACAAACCATGACTTATGCAGACCTGTGATTGTTTTAAATGTTGAAAAAATAATTAAGTATAGAAGCAAAGCATAAAGTTAAAAAAAATTAAAACTATTAAAACCAGCTTTATTTGTTGTTTGTATAACAACCAATAAAATTCAGTTTTATGCTAGTTTCTGTCAACGCTTGAAAGAGCCACATGTGACCCCAGAACCACAGGTTGCAGACCCCTCCAGATGATGCAGCTCTTCACTCTCTAAGGTCAAGCCTGGAAACCCAACAAAAGAAGCTCGTCCACTTTTACCAAAGATCTTTGGTCATAATCGAATACAACGATTGAGGGCCACCTGATCAAAATGCTACCTGTGACTTCCGAGAGATAGTTGAAGAGGATGAAACCAATCTGAGGGAGACAATCCCTGCGGAACCGGAACAGGAAATAGAGGATAACGGAAATGACATGGAGATGGTGAACAGTGAGAATGAACAAGGCGGCAAGGAGCTGCAACCGCCATCCCTGGAGAATCTACATTCTGCCCCTCAGGAGGACAGCGTTCCCGTACCGCAGACAGAAATCCCAGTTCTCCTGAGACACTCAACAAGAGAAAGACGACCAGGATATGTGTTTGCTACCCATCTCTGGGTCAACCAGTGCATCAGCCACGCTCCGCGGTGAATGCAATTGGAATCCAACCGAGCCAGTGCATGCATCGGTGTTTCCCCTTTCCATACTTCCACCCTATCTAAACCCCATTCATCAACCCCTACCCTTACTTACCAGTGATGCATCCAGCACCACCGGTATGGACCAGTACATCGAGAGCTTTTCCTTTCACCTCTTCACTACGGTCCGGAGCGACGTCCTCATTACTGCAGAGGAAGCTCCAATCATTTGGTTTGTTTCCTGCTCCATCCTGCTGTCACTCGTAAACAGCTTAAAACAACTCACACAAGAGTATTCTTTTTCTGGTGGACTCTGATTCCGTCGAGCAGACTCACATCCTGCCCACTTCACACTCTGCTTTAACCTGACCTGCTGCACACTGAAGAGAATGAACTGAGCGCACCAAGACTCAAATTATTTGACAAGAGCAGAAAATGTGTGAATATTGTGTGTTTGAACCAGACAGCCATTGTAACAGTGGGAATGTATACATATTTGAGCAAGGTCAGGTTTAAAACCCATTTTCCTTCACACTGTAGCTTTAGTGTTGTTTTGTTTTTTGAATGTCCAGAGGACGAGATTTAGCTTTTTTTTTTTTTTTTTTAGATTTTTCTACCTGGATTACTGCCCATGCATCAGGGTATTTAGTGGTGTTCTAACTCTCTTTAGCTGACATCAGGCAGTAAAAATGCAACTCCCAGCTAGAACTTGCTATTATAAATTTACAACAAAGTTTACTGTGGAAACACTGAAGTCCACACCTTAATCAAACTGGAGAGGTAATTTGATTAGCAATTTAATTTGTTCCTCGGAGATCTAATTATAGGGAGTATTAATAGGTGAAGAGAATACATTTACCTTGTAAAATTTATTTCAAATTGATTATTTTTATGGAAATATTGCTGACTAAAACAGAGCCTAATTGATAATGTTGAATGTGCTGCACATAGTGGTTTTTAGTTAAACAAGAGAATGGATCATATTAATAATGAACTACAGTATATTCCGCTTTAGATTGATTTTCATATTGTTTGATAAGGGCCAGGTATAAAACTAAAAATAAAGTTGTTTTTTTTCTTCTTCTTCTGGCCCAGTTGAACAGACAGATTGTGAAATAATAATATCAGGCGGTGTTGTGTTTTAGCGTTGTCACAAAAGCTGAGGTGGTGATAAAACAGAAACTGATGTGTGTGTGTGTTTCACTTTGTAAAGTGTGTCACAACCAGCTCCACATCCGCATTTTTAAATCTCAGAGTATGACCCTCTGATTTAGTTTGCCGTTTCTTGAATACTTTTGTCTCAATTAAATGGGACTGAGGTTTATGATCCAACAATGTGTTCAAAAGATACTGCTCTGGGTAAAGACAAAACTAATACTTTTTCATTTTAGTCAGCACATGCTGGGCTCCATGTGTTCCTAAAAGTGCATGTGGCATCAGTTGTTGTGAGAAATAAATTATGTGAAACATAGTAACTTATTTCAAAAATATATGATCATGCCACTGAGAGATATTTGCAGAGTCAGCAAGTCAGTTTCGGCTGCTCCCTTCATGAGGTTTACACAATGAGTGAACTCACATGAAAGTTTTTGCAGTCATTTATGCTGAATGCCCTATGATGCAATCAGGAGCCTCAGGATTATGAGACAGCACTGGCCACTGTATCAGATATTTAACTTTATAGAAATAGGCAAAGGTGCTTTAATTAGCATTATAGACAAGTCTTTGTTCCACGGCCACATCTACAAAAAGCTCAAGATGTCTCTTCTAATACTTAAGCAGCCTCAGTGTTTAGTCAGTCCCTTGTAATTACTGGACTCATCCAGAGGACGCTATTGTTTTATATTCCTGCTATCTTGGACAGCTCAGAGCTGCTGAAATCATCATTATGAAGACAAGAGCTAAACATTTTACAAATCTAAACCACCAGATTGGAGGAGCCTCTGACTCATAATGAAAATTATGAGAGTTCAAACTGTGCAGACTGGAGACTGAACTAAGTTGAGGCCTTCACTTTTCTATCTAGGCTATACAAGTGTTTTGGGATAGTTCAGGGAGACTAGGTGGATCAGAAATAGAATAGCTCGTTTAAATAGGGCGCACATTTTCATTTGTGAACTCTAGGAGCATAAACCAAAGTGTATTTCCTCTGAATGTGCCACATTAGTGAGAGTGCAAAGGACCAAAGCGAACAGGATGCTCATATTATCCTCTCATGCCTTCAGTGTCATAGAAACACACTGATGCAATAAAACACTCGCAGGAGTAATTACAAGCATGATTCATCTCTCAGCTTGTTTACATGCATCTTGACAGCATCCTGTTCACCTACTGAAAAGCGGTTTTCCCAAAACTTCCCGTTTCATCCTTCATTTGTCCAATTTCAATCCTTTTTAAAAGGACACTGAACACAATGCCAAGTCCTGCACATTTCTGCAGACGCTGCCAGATTTGCAGATCTGGCATTTAAGCAGTTTTTTTTTTTATTTTTTATTAAACAATAACAGTAAGTGCCCAAGATACAATATGAAATAAGATCATGGCAAAGTTGTGTTGAATTCAGCAGAGGTCTGATTCACTTCTAACTGGATGGATTTGTGTTTCATTTATAGGTCAAAATTGGTTGGTTTGAAAAAATAATACTTTGAAAATAGATATCACTTTTAAAGAAAATAAAATGGTAATTTATTCAACAGTTAATATGCTACAAACTGTCAATTAAATGCAAAATACTACATAAACAAACACACAAGGACTATCTGTTGTACATAAACACATTTTATTCAGCCTGATATAGGTTACACGTGGAAATAAAATTAAAAATAAAATTAAAAAAATAATAATTTCTAGAACTACTTCCCTTTGTGGAGCTAATGATACGACAGTTTTAATCAGCTTCAGATCCTCATTTGACAGCTTTCAACATCAGCTGCCGTGGGCTGTGAAGCATGAGCATAATCACATGCTACAACTGACCAGAGGCTCGTTTGAAAACCTTTTTGAAAAGGATACAAAAAGAAAACATTTGCCCTCATGTTCAAGGTTTTCCCACCAAACGATATGGAATGTTGTTATGGAAATGCAGGCAAAAAAAAAAAAAAAAGGTTATCTGCAACAGCAGAAAACCAGATTTAAAAAAAAGAATTTAAAAGAAAAATAAAATAAAATAAATCCCAGAATTCAATTCCCAGGTTGCTACCGTTTGTGAGGCAATAAAAACACCTCAGTCCAAAGTCAGCTCAACAACAAAAAGACCTCCAACCTGCTCCGGAGATTCACTCTCTGCACCCTTAAACATAAATATGAACAAACCACAACCTTCATAATTATTAGTACAAAAGGTACATTAAATTTACACTGCTTTAAGAACAGCTTTGGGCTCTAATATATTGGGACAGTCAAAGACACAGAGACTGATGAGAAAAAAGAAGGGGCATCTTAAACATTGAACTAGTGTTAGTCTTTTTTTCTTTGCAAATTTCACAAAGTGCAAATTGTTCATTATATTACATCATCACCAATTGTGGAATTTGTTCATTTAATATTATATAACAAAGAAAAATAATTTCTTACACATACTGCCAACAAACCTATAACCAACCACCATCCATCATTAATAAAGGACCAGTAAATACATGCTCTAATGACACCCACCAATTAGAAACTCAACCGAGGCCTCTGTTCAGGCTCCTTACATCTTTTACAGTAAAATGTTACTGTCAGCGTGCGGTTATAGTTAAAATATATATTAATCTATCATTAAATAGTATGCCTCGTACTTTCATGCACTGAGGAGCATTTTGGGCAAGCTGTACAAGAAGGAAAGGCGTGTGGACGGACTTGCACAGGCTGTGGGCTCCAAGTCAGTTCCAGGCACTCTTTAACCACCTGTGAACGGTTCATGCCCAACATATTCATCGCAACCACGTCAGTCCAAAAGATGGTTCTCCAGTGTGTTTTCTGTGGAGTGAGCATTTGTTTTTTTGCTTGTGGATGGGAATGTTTGTGTGTGTGTGTGTGTAGGTGTGGGGGTGTGTGCGCACGCACACGTGTGGTCCTAAACTTTGCTTCACAAAAGAGCTGCAGGGATCACTGAAGTTTTGTTCCAAGCTTTCGTTGTCTGTTCCTGGAAGAGGGAGAAAAATAAAATAAAATAATAAAACACATACAAGTGTTATAATAAATAATATAAATAAATATAATAAAAAGTTAATAAAAAAGTCACATGTTCATAGAATTAAAATTCAAATAGAAGTTCAAATTATTTCATCCAGAAAGAACTCTGGCTAGCTAACCCCACCTCTTAAAAGAATCGGAATCGGAAATTGATTGGAACCAGAATCTAAACGAGGAATCGGATTTATAATGTAGCTTATTGTGTTTCATTTTTAGCTCATCTATTCTATTTACCTTTCATTTTGTATCCTTTTATATGATTGTTTATTGTTGTCTGTACCTCATCTGTGTTCTTTGTCTAAAACAAGTCTCTCTTGCAAATGAGTTCTCGTGGCTCAATGAGACTAACCTGTATGAATAAAGGTTGAATGAATAATTAGTTGGTTATATATTTGGAGTGAAGGCTACTAGGTGGACAGGGAACCAGGACCTGGGGAACAGGTCCAGATGTAAGGGGTGGGGATCGAACAAAAATGAATACCAAAAATTAAGTGTTTTTTTTTTAATTGAAAGAAATAATCCATCCCTATTATCAATGTTGTGTCAGTCCAGGTTGCAAACAGTGGAGCATGTTGGTCCAAAATAAGAACGAGCATGCACAAGTTTTAAAACTGAATTATTCACACACAAAAAAAAAAAAAAAAAAAAAAAAAAAAAAAAAAAAAACTTGAAGCACGCTTAAATAAAAATAAGCACAGAGACATCTGATCTAAAAGCAGTACAATGACGGCAGCCCAAACCAGTAATGAAAATGGTCTGTTTGTTACTGAACACAAATGTTTAGTTAAAAACATTTTAAAAGAGGACGGTCAAACTGAAGAAAGAAGTTATATGATGCTCAGACTAGTTTTATGTTTGTAGAAGTGAATTTTAGTGCAAACTTCTTGTGCAAAAATACATCTCCACACCTCTATGTTAAAGTTTCCCCACTAAGCTCATGCATGTGCAGAAGTAATACTTCATTCTGACAGTATCTTACCTGGCCTCTGATCTTGTCACTGTATACTCAAACCACAAGATGTTGGGAATCAAGCTCGTGTCTCGCACCAGGAAGTACTCTGATATTGGCCTATCAAAAGGCAAATAAAAGTGGGGAAAAAAAAAATACACATTAATGTAGAAAAAACTAATGACCTTTACATGGTGCTGCATTCATTTTTATTGTGTCATGAAGAGGAGGGGGTAGTGTCATGAAGAGGAGGGGGTAACCTGAAAGAGCTACTTACCACGCTGCAATTTTAGGGAATAATGGTGTAAGCACCTCTTGTGTGAAAAAGAACCAGATTATAGCGAATGTAGTGCCTGTTACTCCACCATAGAAAACCTGGCTCCAGGTGTGATACAACAAGTAGACCCTGAAAATCAAAGAGACATTAAAACTTGTCTGACATGATGAATTTACTTTTATTAAAAAACAAAAAAGTCAACTACTGTTACTACTGCTATAATACTGATGCTATAATAATTAAACTTTTTTATATACTGTAGTTATATGTAGTTGCACATAAATAGGTGTGAGCATGTGAACCGTCACTTTGTGCATCACAAATTTTATTTACTCATGATTATTGACATGATCAGCTACTGATCAAGATTGAAAATATAATTTAATCACAAGTTCAATTCAACCTTTATTTATACAGGCTAGTCTCACTGAGTCATGAGGACTCATTTACGAGACCCGTTCCAGACCGAACATATAAGTACAGACAACAATAAAAACAATAAACAATAAACTAAAGTAAAATGCAGTTAAAATAATAGTAGTGTACAAACCAATAAATCAGGGTGCCGTATAAAAGTGTTGAAAAGACATTTTAACTCTGTGTCAGTATTATGTGCCTGGGGCACATCGACCTTATTATTTTGTCTTTGAGACATGTCTTGGGTTTTGAGTCGGCTGATTAGCCTTTAATTGTTTTGGGCTGTGGCCTTTTCTCCTCCACCTGCTTAAGAGGCTGGTCCCAGGGAGCTCTTAGCTCCTTTTTCCTTCCCTCTTTTTATTTTTTCCTCCTCTCTAGCTTTCACACTTTTGAGCTGCCTCTCACAGATGCACTGGTTTTTGGACTCTTCTGGTTTGGACCTTTTTTTTGTTGTTGTTTTGCTGCTCTTGTTTTATTCCGGAGCCTTTTGTTGTCTTGGTTTATTTTATTATAATTATTTTATTTATTTTTTTGCTTTTTTTGTCTTCACCGTGGAGCTGTGTGGCCTGTAGCTGGCGGCATCAGCCACCACAGATAATTTTTGTTAACTTTTTGTACATTTTTTGTAACTTTGGCCTGGTGGAACCGGTTGTCCTGTTTCGTCCTTTTCTTTTGCAATTAGTGTTTTTGTAGGTTTTTTTTTTTTTTCCAGTTTTAGTCTGGTACCAGCAGCGGCTTCGACGGCCCTGTATAGGGTTGGCCCGCTGTGTTACCTTTTTGTTCTGTTTGACCAGGTCACTTGGGTTTTTGTGTCTTTTGGTGGACACAGAAACTGGGGGTTCCTGGTCTTTTTTCTTTTTTTCCCCAGGAAGCAGCAGCCTTTTTAATAAACTGAATGTTGAACCCCCTTATGTATATCTCGTGTCCTCTTTCAATGTGTTATGTTCATGGTGGACGCAACAGTCAGCAAAGGAACAGCAGACTGCTGAAAGAAACTGGGATTTTTATACAAAACATAAGCACCAGATGAATTCAGCTAGAATGATTATCAGGTTTAGGAAGAAAATTACTTCTTCTCTGCTGTCCTATCCTTTGTAAAGTAGCTTCAGAGTCTGCTGTCAGTTTCTCCCCTTTAAAGTAAGGCATGGGGGCATAGCAGAGTGGGGTGAGCCACCAGACCTTAATAGCTTATCTAAAAAAGCTAAGTCTGGTCCTCTGGACATTCAAAAACAAAAAAAAAAAAAAAAAAAAAAACTTTTTTTTTTTTAT
>JAVCKU010000037.1:7927580-7937939 GCA_032273985.1 Hypsolebias coamazonicus | reverse complement strand
AGGAGTGTATATTATGCTGGACTACCATTCATCATACTGCAGATAAATCACAGGAAAACCAAAGCTATTAGTTATTACAGTATTATGAAACTGCAAAAGTGAAACTGCAGCATGTCAAAAACAAAACTTAAAAACAGTGGGGCAGTCAACCACCCGCACCGCGACTATGTTATGTCTTTCCCATAATGCTTAGCTGTATTTTAGTGTTCCGGCCGCACCATGAGTGAGATGGAAGTCTGTGTTATAGACCTGCCTCTTGTGTGCTATTAAAGTTTGACTGTTTCCTGAGCATGCATCAGGGGGTTTCCTGTTGATAGGCTCAGTGTCTTCAATAGGTTTAATTCACACAATGTTACAAGACAGTAGTCACAATATGGATTTAACGCCATAGTTTGAAGCCAACATGCATTTTGGATCGGAAATATCGGCAGGATGGATCTGAAAATCCGTTACGTAAATTATGCTGTATCGGAGGCCGAAACGGATACTGGATCGGAACGGCCCCATCCCTAGTTAAAACCCGTGCCTTGTGTAAAAAGTTGTTTTTCTTTGCAAAAAGAAGCTGAGAACTGGTTTACTGACTTTTTTTTTTTTAAAGCTTTGTGTGAAAAATGCTTTGCTAAAGAGCTCAAACCACACTGAGTGTTCGCCATTTTGAGAACCAAAGAGAGACAGCCCATGTCGCGTCAAGGGGCCTCCCTCCCATTTTTCTTAGAGACACGCTACTCACTCCCTCACTATCCATCCTTTGGTTCAAACCGTCTTGTACTGCCATCTGGTGGTCGAAAAGATTACTACACACAAAATTAAACATTTTAAAATTTACAATAATTACTAATTATTGTCAAATTTCAAACAATATTATTGTTTATCGCAATAATTTCTGAGACAATCGCCCAGCAAAATTTGTTATCGTGACAGGCCTGTGTGTTGATGATTTTCCCAGGATGCAGTGCCCCATTCAGGGGGTCACCCCCTGAAAGCAGTACCGATCGCTGTGGCAGAAGAAGAAGGCTCGGAATCAGAGGAGGATGAGCTCAAACCGAGAGGTACAAAATGTGCTGTTTATCGTCTTTAATGGCAAAACTAGCCTTAAATGATCGAGAAAAGCTTTCAAGCATGCCTTAACAAACTGCTGTTTTTGAGCTTGAAGCAACAACCATTTGACTTCTACTTCATCCTAATATGTAAACAAATGTAAGAGCTTCACGGGGCTTTTTCTTCTTGCTTTTAGGCTTGACAGGAATGAAGAATATTGGAAACTCCTGTTATATGAATGCTGCTCTGCAAGCTCTGTCCAACTGGTGAGTGCTCTTATCCCGTCATGTTAAACCTAATTGTGAGTGTTCGTCCTTTTTTCCCACTCTGTGTTGATGTGGTTTTTGTCTTCCTCAGCCCTCCTCTCACTCAGTTCTTCCTGGACTGCAGTGGACTGGTGCGCACTGATAAGAAGCCGGCTCTGTGTAAGAGCTACCAGAAACTCATCTCAGAACTCTGGCACAAGAAACGGTATATATAGACTGTTCACTACATCGTTTGCTGTAAAGTTACTCTTTTCAAATCAGCCGTTCATTCTTTAGTCATGACATCTGCCCTTTCAGGCCCAGCTACGTTGTTCCAACCAGCTTGTCTCACGGCATCAAACTGGTTAACCCCATGTTTCGAGGTTATGCTCAGCAGGTAGGCTTTTATTTGTGTATCCGACTAAAAAACACAATCGTCTTGTCTTTCTCACATTCAAGTTGAGAAGATTTTTTTTTTTTTTTTGTAAATCATGTCACTCTGTCTCTGGTTTATGATTGAAAACACATCTCACACAACTCCTGAGTCGTCGGGAGTATTTCTGCAGATGACAACACTCTGGAGTTTTTCTGACAGTCTGATGTGTACGAGTAAAATGGTGAGAGTCCAGTCGTGCTGCTGCGGTGCTCACGTGCTGCTGCGCCGCCGCGTTACGACATTTAACGTCTTAAAACCAACGTAACCGCGTAACGTGAATAAGGGAGATGCGTCGTAACGTTGAAACGTCGTAAGACGAGACCGTCGTAACCCGAGGACTACCTGTACCTGACTCTCAGCTTTGCTCAGACTTTGGAATTTGACTTGAGTTTGTAAAAACTCGAACAAACTCAATTTGATCTAGTTCAAAAATATAATCTTTGTGTTTGATATTTGAACAGGATTTTACTGTATTTATTTATTTGTCATTAATGTCTTTAGTGGGTCTAAGTTCTGCAAAATCTCCTGGTGTCGCGTCTTACCAAACACAAAAAGAAGACTTGGGTCAGAATTGATGCACATCGTTGTGAAATGCTTGTGTTTACTCAGTTTGTCTGTGATTGTGCAAACAGAAGCTTCTGGTGTTGTAAACGAGGTTTTATCACCCGCTGCCAAAAACGGGAGAGCAAAAAAATGTTTCTGCGTGTATCTATGTGTTTGTTTGAAATGGCCACCTTTAAAACAACCGATTTGAAAGATGTTGAGTTGATGTGGTGGCTGAGCATCGTCCCCAGCGTGCTCAGTCGTCATGGATGGAACTCGTTCATATGAAGTTTGTCACGTAAGGCGGCGGGTGACATGCGTTCATTTAAAAAATAGTCCTTCAGCTGGTTTTGTTCCACCAGGACACCCAGGAGTTTCTTCGCTGTCTGATGGACCAGCTCCACGAGGAGCTGAAGGAGCCGCTGACTGAGTGCAGCATGAGCAGGGAGGGGAGCGACGCCGACGACAGGAGAGAAGGAGACCGCTCCCCGTCCGAGGACGAATTCCTTTCTTGCGACTCCGGCTCCAGCAGCGACCGAGGGGAGGGAGGAGGGGTGGGCGACAGCGAGCTGCTCCTGCAGGACGAGTGCGACGGGTTCAGGCCCCCGTCCGTGGGAGTGATGGGCGTCGGTTCTCCGGCGGTGATCTCGGAGAAGGAGAGGCTGAAGGAGAAGAGGGTGTCCGGCTCGCCGCTGCGTGGGGGCTCGCAGGAGATGGACGAGGACGCTGATGTGGACACTGCAGCTGAGGAGGCGCTTCCTGGGAGGGAGGAGGAGGAACAGCCATCACCAGCACCCAACTCCGAGGCCCAAAACCAGGAGAACAACCAGATGCCTGCTTCAGGGCCGGGACAAGTCCAGAGCAACGCCTCAGGTTGAAGAGCAGCAGGAACATTAAACATCAGGTTTATGATGCGTTTTCAAACAGCACCTGTGATCTGCTGTTTTTACAGAACCAGACAACGAAGCGTCCATGACCCAACCTCCGTCCACTCCCTGCAGTCCTGTCCGAACTCTGCAGGAGCTGCATCCCAAACTGTCCTCCAGCCCGCCTCGCTCCAGCCCCCTCCGCTCTGCAGGGCCTGCATACTCCTTCAAAAAGGGTAAACGCTTCTTCTGCTTCTTAAGACTGCAAAACTTTATGACTTTTGTTGGATTTTTTTTTTTTTTTAACCTCCAGTTGAGTAAATGAGTCAGATGGTTTTAGTCCGAATTCAAACTTTTTCACTGTGTACAAAGCAAATTTAGGTAAAAGTTGAATTTTTTGTTACTGTGGTGATGGTTGTAAGTTCACAACGTTCATCTTTGTTCATCCTGAAATAAGTGTTCACTCTTTGGTTCTTCACGCCAAGAAATACAGAAATGTTGATTTCTGGCTCAGTCTAAGCTCAAGTACGTCAGTAACTGTGATGTACAATTTATATATTTTGTTCTGAACAATGTGACATATTTTTTTTTTTGCTTTTCTTTCACTACTCTGAATAAGATCATGTTAATTTGAAGAAAATGTGAAAAGAGCTGCTATTTAGACTCATACAATTGGGTTTGCCTGTTTTATTTTTAATAGTACAGTTTATCATTAAGAATAATTATATTTGGTCTAAAAGAGATTCGTGTTCACTGCTGTAATAGTAAATATTACTACTACAATTCTTTTGTGATTTGAGTTTTAAGATTAGATAACTACAGTTGAAGAACCAGGAATAGATTATAAAATAGAAATTGAGCCTTAAAGTGATATTCTGGCCATTTTTCTTCCAGCTCAGCTGCTGCTCAGTTCCAGAAAGAAGAAGCAGTTCCACTTCCGCAGCGTGATCTCAGACATCTTCGATGGCTCCATCCTGAGTCTGGTCCAGTGCTTAACTTGTGACAGGGTGAGACGTGCTTCATATGTTCTCACACCAGGGGGCGCTCCTCACACATCCAAACACTCATATGTGTTATAATACAGTACTTTAGGACAGAGCTATTCAACTAAACTGCTCAGGAGGGGGGCACAGTTTCTGAAAGCCAGCAGCTCAGGGGCCAGACCTCCAGCGATTAAAGTCATTATGTAAATAAACCAAGTTTTACAAAGATCTGTTACCTTTAAATTTTGTTTATTTTATTGCATTGAATCAAATCTGCAACAAGAGAATTTGCATTTCCTGTGAAAATGCAATGTGAATGCTTCTTGCTGAAGAACCTGCTGAAAAGCAGCTGAAATTAGCTAAAAACATGCTGAAATCTGGCTGAAAAGGAAGAACAAGCCTAAGTTAGTAGAAGAAAGCAGAAGTGGAAATTATCTTTAAAAAAAAAACCCTGATATTTCCCCAAAACAGCTGAATAATAGCTAAAGAAACGTAGAAAAAAGCTGAAATTTCCTAAAGGACGTGAAGTGAGCTTAATTGTGCCCACTAAAGCTGAAAGATGCAGAAATTGCACAGTAAAGTTGAAATTATCTGCAAAAAGCTGAAATTTGCCAAAAACAGCTGAATAGTAGCTAAACCAAGCAAAAAGAAGCTTAAATTACCAGAAGGAAGTGAAGTGAGCAGAAGTCTGCCCACTAAGGCTGAAAGAAGCAAAAACGTGCACAAAAAAGTTGAAATTATATGAAAAAGCTGAAAATTCCACAAAACAGCTGAATAGTAGCTAAAGAAATGTAGAAAGAAGCTTAATTTTCCAAAAGGACGTGAAGTGAGCTTAATTGTGCCCATTAATGTTGAAAAGCAGAAATTAGCACAATAAAGTTGAAAATATCTGCAAAAGGCTGAAATTAGGTAAAAACAGTGAATAGCAGCTAAAACAAGCAGAAAGAAGCTTAATTTTCCAAAAGGAAGTGAAGTGAGCTTAATTGTGCGCACTAATGTTGAAAGAAGCAGAAATTAGCACAATAAAGTTGGAATTATCTGCAAAAAGCTGAAATTTGCCCAAAACAGCTGAATTCATTCAGCCTTTATTTAGACAGGTTAATCCCATTGAGCCTTGAGGACTCATTTACAAGAGAGACCTGGTTTCAACAAAGAATGATGACAACAGTGACAACGATAGACGATCATAAGAGAGGAATACAGATTTTTTTTTAACAAGTTAAAAAAAGATGTCAAAGTAGCTAAAACAAGCAAAAAGAAGCTTAAGTGAGCAGAAATGTGTCCACTAAAGCTGAAAGAAGCAGAAATGTACACAACAAAATTGAAATTATATGAAAAAAAAGCAGAAATTTCCCCAAAACAGCTGAATATTACTATTATTTTTTAATGAAGACATTGGTGGGCCGGATTGAAGTCACCCGCAGGCTGGAAATGGCCCGTGGGCCACCATTTGAATAGCCCTGCTTCAGGACTTTTAAGGTGTAGTTTTAATATCAGTAAGATAATGACTGTTTTAAGTAAAAGGCTTATCAGTTCTTGAAGGAATGCACATCACTCGCCTCCTTTCATGCCAGAGTTTTAAGCTAAACTGAAAAGTGGTGAAGCTGTATCTGTTTAGGTTGACCTTGTAATTTCATGCAACATTGTGAGATCGCACAAGATGTTTGCGCTTAAAATATGAGTTGAGGACAACTCCCAGCTACGATTACATCAAACTTTAGCTTCACATCCATAAATATGACTAGAAGGCCCAACCTACTCCATCCAAAGTGTCGAAATCAGCTCTCATTGACAAAGTTTGAAAATTGCGTCATTTTGTTTGCAGAGCAGCAACGCCCGCCCCTTCTTGACACCAGATCCAGGATGATTTTTCCCTCACAGGCGTATGCGCCAAGTGTGTGACTGGTCTGAAGTTTGTGGGCGTGTTTGTCAATGTGGAAATGTGCCCTGACATTCAGCTGTTCGGCTCCTAAAACACACTAAATTAGCCAAATGGCCAAAAACTCCTGATGGAGCTTGTGCAGACATCGTGTATGGAGGAGTCTGTCTGGAAAATTGTGGCGCTCTCTTGATAGACTTGTAGCCAGAAGTTGGATGCAGGGACTGAGTGGAGACTCTGGCAGTAAGAAACCTGCGTGGTGACGTATGCTGCAGCAGGAGGAGTTCCCCAGCTCCATGCCCATGTCTCATGCACTATGAAAAGTGTGTGTGAAAACCAACGTCCCTCAACCATGTGACCTACGTTGACTGTATGGCTTTGGATGGAGTATGTTGACAAAAGGTGATTAGCTGTGGCAGCCATCTTGAATTGGGGTAACACGAAACTTTAATGAGTTTTAATTGTTCGTCCAGTGATTACTTTCTGAGAGCTTCATTCAAATTTGTCCACTGATTCATAACAGGCCTGTCACAATAAACAATAAATCAATTAATCGCTTGATGAATGAAAATCATCAACCTCATTTTCATTTATCAGCTTTATTGTTTCTTCGTGTCTCTCTCTTTCTGAAGACATTGGAAGACAAAAAGTTCAACTCTGGTGCTCGTCACTGACCCCTCCCTTTCTCTTTGCTATTTAAGATCCATTTTGACTGTCCAAAATCGCGTTTTTAGATCGTTAAAAGCAGCTAAGCTGAGAAGCTAAGCTACAAGCTAAACTAACCGGCTGAGCTCGAGAAAAAAACTCTGTCTTGTTGAAGCTTCAAAATTCACAGTTGAAACTCGTGCCTTTGTCTAAAAAGTTGTAAAAAAGTAGCTGAGAACTTGTTTACCGATTTTTTTTCAAAGAAGTTTTGTGTGAAAAATGCTATGCTAATGAGCTCAAACCACACAGAGCGTCCGCCATTTTGAGAACCGAAAAACAGGAAGGAGAGGCAGACCATGTCACGTCAAGGGGCCTCCCTCCCATTTTTTTCTTAGAGACGCTGCTCGCTCCCTCACTGTCCATCTTTCAGTTCAAACAGTTTTATACTGCCATCCAGTGGTCATAAAAAGGTACTACACTCAAAACAAATCAACCAACATTTCTTCTTAAATTTGACAATAATTACTAATTATTGTCAAATTTCAAACGGTATTATCGTTTATCGCAATAATTTCTGAGACAATTAATTACCCAGCAAAATTTGTTATCGTGACAGGCCTAATTCATAACATATTTTGCTAACAGACAGAAGTAATGCCAACATTTATTGCCAACAATTTAAGCAAACATTTTTAGCTGTGGGTTGTGCTCAGAGCATGTGTTGGAAATGATGCTCAGCTACTACCAAACAATATTTTAGCTCAGTCTCAGGCTTAGTTAAAGCCCTTTATGGGTTTGCTAAGGTTGCTTAGCTGTGGCGGCCATCTTGAAGTGGGTTAACTCCAAATGTTAATTAGTTTCAAATGAACCAGTGATTACCAGTACTGTACTTACATTTTTTAAATTAAAAGTATTAGCTCAGCTGAACATGTCAACGTTAAAACAATTTAAAACCAAGTTTTACTTTTGCTGCTCGATGCATGCAGTTTAATCCAGCGCTGTGTGAATGTGGGACAGGTTTCCACCACTGTCGAAACCTTCCAGGATTTATCTCTCCCCATTCCCGGGAAAGAAGACTTGGCAAAGCTGCACTCCTCCATCCACCAGAACCTGCCGGTGAAGACCGGGGTCTGTCCCGACACCTACGGCTCGCAGGGCTGGATCTCCTACATCATGGACTCCATTCGCCGGTCAGTGAACCTCATCTAGTCAGATTTTACCAACACGTACATGGTGACATGTTCCATATGCATCAATCACACTTGGGAATGGGTTCATTATGGCGTCACCTTCAAGGTGCCGGTGAGAGAAATGTGACCGCAGGGCACAGTTTTCCACAGAGAATGCAGACAAGTAGAATCTTGAGTTTTCACACTCACGTCTTTCCTTGTAAAACATCCACTTCATTTTTCTGGAAATCCACCACGTCAGGGATTCCAGGAAAATGAACATCATCCGTAGTGAAGGTGTTTGTAAAGTTTTCAGCAGGTGAGGACACGCAGCGAGCGTCACCCAAACTTTAAAGTTAGTCCATGCATTTAAAGCCTTCTTTATTGTACCTATACAGCTTAAAAAAAAATCTACTTCTCTGTGACCCCACTTTCCTATTTACAGAAACTCAACATCTAAATAGTCAGTAATTATAAAAACAAAAACAATATCACACTTATTGCTGCTGGGTGTCACGTTCCACTACAGCAGGATTGCATGATTCATGATGACAGATGAGAGCCCCTGTCACCATGCTGTGAGGGCTGAGAGGTGTTTTTAAGGCCTGCAGGGGGATTTATCTGACAAAGACTCATCTATCGTATTTTCCGGTGTATAAGTCACAGATTTTTGCATAGATTTGTCAGTCCTGTGACTTGTACACTAAAGCGACTTATTTTCGTTTTTTTCTTCATATTCAGAAACGCAATTTTTGACTGATGCTTTAATTTTTGAAGAACTGCAACAGCGAGTCCTGTCCACACTCGCTTCACTCAGCTGGTGCAGGTGGAGGAATGCTGGAGAGCTAGCGGCTCCAGCCGCAATGGATGGGTGGATGGTGCCGCGCCGCCCAGGCAAAATGAAGCTGTTTTGGCCATTAAATTTCAATTCAACCTTTATTTAGACTGATAAATCACATTGTGCCTCAAAGACTCATTTACAGGTGAGACCTGTTGAGACAGACAAAAAGTAATGAAACTAGACACATGTAGGAATTGGAGGCAAGAAAAAAATCCTATCTAATTATTTCTTGTTGAGAAGAAGACCTAATATTGAAAAAACACCTTGCACATACAAGCACATGGTGACGTAGATATTCCACAGAGGGGGGGAACAACAAGAGTGGTGAGCATGTCCAAGGACACACTTGAGGGCACTGTAGGAATTCTGATAAGGATGGGATAATCAACCAGTTCCCTCTGGTGAGATCCTTAAACATTCTTGAGGGAATGGGAATGTCGGTGAATGGCCAAGGACAACGCCTATGGTAATCCAAGAGTCCTGAAATGATGACACAGTGTTTATTCAGCTGGTTTCCTCAGGTTGATCAGTTGGAATTCCTTGAGTGGGGGGAGTGGAGAGAGCGTCAGATTACATGTTCTCCTGGCAAATTCAGATAAGGTGGCCTGTAAGGCCAGCCAAGGGAGCCAAATTCAGATAAACACGATTGTTTTGGGGACAGGCAGAACTTCAATGACATCTACCTTGAGTCTGTGACGGTCCACTCGGTTCTGAAACGTCCAAATTACATGACCACACCAATGAACCATGCCTGCGAATAATCCCAGAGATCTGATCCATTCTGCCAATTCTTCCAAAACATAAATGCATAATAAACGCGAGTGGTGGCGCAGAGCTTAGAGAAGATGTGCTCGGAAAGTCGCACGTTCAACTCCTGGTATCGTCAACATCAAAAAGTGTGTGGAAAAGGTGAAACACCCACACCTGCTTCCACCCTCATTTGCCCCACTCTGGGTTGTTGAGCAAGACCCTTAAACCCCACCAAAAATAGGTCTCTCTTGAAAATGAGTTCTCATGACTCAGTGAGACTATCTTTTATAAATAAAGGGTAAATGAAAAAATAAATAAATCAATCAACGCGACGGGTCAGCGGTGACGCATAATAAATGCGACTTATACGCCGAAGCAATTTATATATGTTTTTTCCTCTTCATGATGCTTTTTTTGACTGATGCGACTAATAACTCCGTAGTGACTTATACGCTGGAACATATGGTAATTGGTCAAATTAGTTATTTTGGATCTCCTCTGTTCTCCTGCCTTTGATATGGAACCTGATACCTGAAACCAGTAGGGAGCAATAAAGATGTGGTTAGAATAAAATAATGCATCTTGTCTTTGGTTGATGCTGACTGATTTACATCTCACCTGCTTTTTCTTATGTTGAGATTAAAGTACAAGAAGAGGAGTTGAGGAAAGAAGTTTGAAATTGCCTTTAAAGCAAAGTGCAATAATTATCTGAGTGACTTCAATGACTCAGCTCATTTTGCTGGCAGTTTGTGATTAAAAAAAAAAAGACAGTGGCTACTGTTTGTTAAACGTAGGGGAGGAGATTTACTTCCTGTCCGTGTTTGCTTACTCATGAAAAATATAAGATGTGTGTCATCGTCTGTTTTAGCACAGCGATGTACAGGTAGCAACAAGTACAAACCGGATTCCAAAAAAGTTGGGACACTAAACAAATTGTGAATAAAAACTGAATGCAATGATGTGG
>JAVCKU010000037.1:7853848-7866846 GCA_032273985.1 Hypsolebias coamazonicus | reverse complement strand
CACGGTGTCCCTGTTCTTAATTGGCAGCAAACTTGCCTGATCTTAACCCCATAGAAAATCTATGAGGTATTGTGACGAGGAAGATGCAATACACCAGACCCAACAATTCAGAAGAGCTGAAGGCCACGATCAGAGCAACCTGGGCTCTTGTAACACCTGAGCAGTGCCACAGACTGATTGACTCTGTGCCACACTGCTGCAATAATCCAGGAAAAAAGGAGCCCCAACTAAGGATTGAGTGCTGTACATGTTCATACTTTTCATGTTCATACTTTTCAGTTGGCCAACATTTCTAAAAATCATTTTTTATTGGCTTTGATTAATACTGTATTCTAATTTTCTGAGATACTGAATTTGGGGTTTTCATTAGTTGTTTGTTATAATCATCAACATTAAAAACAATAAATAAACATGTGAAATATATCGGTCTGTGTGTAATGAATGAATATAATATACATACAAGTTTTACTTTCTGATACTGGAATAAATCAACTTTTTCATGATATTTTAATTTTACGCACCTGTATATCCTTTATCTCTGGTTATTTTAAGCTTTCATTTGTGGATTTAATGCAAGCGCCAATTAATCCTGATCATGGACAAAAAGATTTCCCAAAGGATCTCTTGGCCTTCAGACAGGTTTTGAGGTTTCTCCCTTGTGTACAGGTTGTCACTTTTCTCTGAATGGAGACTCTCATTAGGTACTGTCAATCATTTATGTCCATTTGTGCTTACCTTGGGTCTACCTTTCAGTATATTTTGGGGAGAAAAGTTGTAAAACAATTGGTAGCACTGTCTTCCTAAGTGACACATTTTAAATCTAATTTGAAACTTCACAGCTTGGTAGCAGCTAGTTTGCACATTTTCAGTTGTTCAAGTCAGTCGAGTAGCCCCTTCACATTGAGAACTGTATTGAGCCTTTTGTTTCACATTACAGCCTGAAATGAGATCATTGGAAAGATGGAGGCTCTGATCAATGCCTCGCTGGAGCACTGAAATTAATAAAAGTCAAGGCTGTATTGACAATGCCTTTGGCAGACAAAGGCTGCCTGTGAAATTATCCAGATTTGTTTTGCACAAAGACCTCCAATCAGCTTGTGCAAGCTTCAAAAATGTTTGCTGAACAACATGCACAGACTTCTTTTGCAGAGCACTTTTGTCGGTATTCAGATTAGAATATTTAAAACCACTGACATGATGTAAAGCAATAGTGCAGGTCTTTGGAAATAGAGCACCGTGTGGCAACTTTGACAACAAAGAAGTTGTTCAGTAGAGAAACTGAACAAAAGCAAGCTAAGCAATTGTCACATAGAAGTGTAGATCTTTTAATATTAGCTAATTTAGGATTTTAAATGTTGTCTTTGAAAAAAAAAAAAAAAGCATCATTATGACCCTGAAAAGCAATCAACAATAGATCCAGTTTAGCTAACCTTTAGCCTAGCCTGGATGGAGCTTTTTGCCTTATTTTTCATACTCCATATTGTCTGATGTCACATCTGCGGAGGTGCTAACTATTCCTATCTATTTGACAGAGCATAATTTGAAAAATCACCAGTCTGTCCCTTTGATTTACTTTTGAAAACCATTCTGAGTTACTGTATCTTGTGGAGGTGGTGTGGGACAGTTCATTTTAAATTAGATGCAGTCTTTTGAACTTCTTTAAAAATCTGACACGACATGGCAACAAACAATAATCATTGATCCTATACGTGAAACAGAAGAGAAAGATGCTGCAGGGGCAGAACACACCTTTTTTTAAAAAACAGTTTTCAACATAAGCAGCCGAGCTCCGCAGGTGTTTTATCGCACATGTATAAAGCGCGGGCCGTGAATGCAGTCATCAGTTCTAATCAACAGAACCGCCTCGAGTCTGTTGTGCTCACAGTTTCATCTCCTTCAATTACCACAACAAATTGGCTTTGAAGCCTAAGTGTCAGCTGAAGCAGTTAATTCTTAATCAGCGTTGCGAAAGTGGCTGCGATAGTCACTGGTCGCATTAGCTCATTTATTATCCCTCACGATATTGTATCAGACAGGCGAATATATTATACATCACCTACGGTGGGTTTGCTTTTTGAGAGCATTATGGGCGATGGGGGGGGGGGGGTGTTAATATTGCACACTGTCAAAAAAACGAATGCCGAAAAGAAGTCGAGGATGTGTTTTTGTTTTCTCCACGTGGAGCGCAAACAACAAAAAAGGGAGCAAAGACTCCTAACGTATCCACAATCTGTCAGCGAAATGAATAAATCACCCCTGTGTCTTTAAAACAACAACAACAAAACAAACAGCTGTCAAAAAGTCACGCAGGGGGCTCCTCATACAATCTTTCCCCACGGAAATCAAATCCCACCTATGAGGAGTTGTTTGTTGTTTGTTTTTTGGGAGGTTATTTACTTTTTTGCTCCATTCCTTTGTGCGTCCCCCCATCTAAGAAGCAAATCAAGCAAATAAACCTCCTCGGAGCTGCGTGAGCTTTAATGTGATGTCTGCTGTGCTACAAAATAATGCTGCTCTAGCCCCAGGATGTGCCTGTGATCCCCGCTTTCAGAGAGCCAAAGAGAAGCAATAAAAATGTCGTTAGGATCACGGAGCAACTCGCACTAAATGCAAAACAGCATAAATTAAAAGGGAGGGAGGGAGAAGGGGAGCAGTTTGCAAACAAACCAAAAAGCAGCAGAAGATAAAAGGCTGAAAACGTTTCCTCTCTAGTTTTTCAGGGCTGTGACTTGCATGTCTGCTTGCTTCTGAACCAACTCTAAAACAGGAATACTGTATTTTTCGGACTATAAGGCGCACCAGATTATAAGGTGCATTAAGTGAAACAAAACTGTCAGATAAGTCAAACTTTATTCAACTCATTCACAATAACCACATAAAATCAGTTTGAGGTCAGTAAGCACAACCAGCGTTAATACATAAGGTGCACTGCATTATAAGGCTCAGTGTTGATTTTTGAGAAAATGATTTTAAGTGCGCCTTATAGTCTGAAAAGCACTGTAGGCTGCTTTTCTGTGAAATACTCAGTCTTCTTTGTTTTCTGACAACTAAAACAGGAAATTATATAAATGAGAGTAGTTTTATTGACAATTCACATTGAAACTGGAGGTTTAGCCACATTCTTCTTTAGTGACCCTTGTGTTCTGCTGAGGTTACGCTTCATTATGCACTGTTATGACTCTTTACTATATTTCACCTAAGTGCTCGTTTGGTTTCTTTTTTTAAGCTTTTCTTTTTCTTTTTAAACCAATTCAAGCTCCACCCCCAAAATCTTTAAAAAATAAAAAGTTGTGTAAAAATAAAAAAATAAAATAAAATAAAACGTTCAATACAAAAACAACTGGACTTTATTTGTAACGGAAGACGTTGCGCTCCTGTTCGCTTCTGTTACAAATAAAGTCCAGTCGTTTTTGTATTGAACGTTTTTGAATTCATCATGTCCTGGATGACTGAGAATCTTCACCAGCATATGTAAAAATAATTATAAAATGCTAATTACGTTGTTAGAGTTATTTTACTATATCATGCTGAGACCCCTGGTCTTATCTGGTCAGAGATGGACCAGTTAGGGCCCGGTTCTGTACAGATGTGACGGGCCCAGCTGCTCTGAATGACCTTCCCAGGGTCAACACCTGATAAGTATTTTTTTTATTTTATTTTGCTGGCTTCCACCACATAGATAGATTTGCACTTTCACTCATTTTTCACCTTCAGAAACAGATAAAACCAATGATGTCACACATAGTCACCCCACTGATACACTCTGATAGGCTGTGCTCCCAGAAGTGAAGGCGGAGCCAAGGGCCAATATAAACTGGGGCATTCTGTGACACGGGGCGCCATTGCTTACGCTTCCGGGTTAAGATGAGTTGGACGGACACCTCAGTGCTGAAACTGTAATTTTCTCCTGCCTGATGAACATTAAAATGGTAAACAGAAATCATATACAGTACTTTATCTTGATTTATTTGAGTTGGAGCAAATTTCTTCTCCATCCGGGAATAAGAGAACCAGACGCTGGAGGTGCGGAGTCGGACCAGTTTCAGGGACGGACCCGGTCCAGATTCTCACAACAATGTCTTGTCTAAATTTTTTGGAGTAACTTGCATTTCATTGCTTTTTGTGTGCGTTTCAGTCACTGTTTCTTTACGTCTTCTTAAGCATTTTTAAAGTTCTTCATTAACACTAATACTTAAAAGGTTTAAGAAAACCTTCTGGTTGAGATGGACCCAAACTGTCTCTTTCTTCTTCTTTATCAGCACCTGAGTCTTTCCTCCTTGGAACAATACACATAAGTGTCAAACAAATGACTCAAACCTCCCACTGAAATTCATGACTCTGAAAGTACTGCTGTTAAAAAAAAAAAACAAGATTTCTACCTCTGTATGCACAGACACTAAGTTTCTTGTTCTCTGTGAGCCCAAACGAGTACACAATCAAAGCACTTGCTGCTTTCTTCTCCCCGAGGTACTCTGTTTATAATGAGACAATAAAATCCAGCAGATTGAGAGCCAAGCATGTTTACTGCAGGTGTGAAGCTCTGATAAACGACAGAGAGCTTTCTGTGCAATAATTAGCTGCGTCTTAGGAGGGGCTGCAGAAAACGCTGCGCTCTCCCCCTCCAGTCAGATGCATATTAATAGGCCTGAAAACAAATATATTCCTGGTGTGGCGGTATATGAGTCTGTATTTGCCTGTGTTCCTGGGTGGGTGACTGAGCTTTGCTATTTCTCTAAGTGTGTGCAGAAAACGGAAGGTAAATGTTGAGGCGGTGGGTCCACATTTCTCCTGCCTCCTGCAACATTAACTGTCCAATCGCAGCATAATGGAGGGGAAACGTTTGCAGTATTCAGACAAAGCAACGTGCTGCCTCTCTAATGTGCACACGTGTGGAGGAAACGTTCGTTCGTTTCTTTTTAGCTTTTTTTTTTTTTGTATTTTTTTTTTAGTTTTTTATGTGCATTTCGGCATGCGTTGGTGCTGCAGTGCAAGAATTGGTCCTCTGATGTTTTCAGGGAAAAGAATGAAAAATATCAGGAGGGAAAAAAAAAAAAGATTAAGTGCTCTGGGGAGTCTGCGTGGGTGTCTGTGCTTCACACAGCCCCATGCTCTCTAAATCTTGCAGGCTAACAAAGGAGTTGCTAGCAGGAGAAAGCTGCACTCCAACGAGCCCCTCTGGGCCAGAGGAGGCAGACGAGAGGCAACGAGGGAGAAAGGGGAGCCGGTTATGGTTCTACGCCCTAACAAACAAACTGTAAAACACCTTGCCACTGCTGATGGGAGCAATACAGGATGAATGAGACCCAAGGTAAGAAAAAAAAAAAGCAAAATGTACCAAAATATATTTGAACCATGAGGGTTAGAATGGAGAATTAAGTCAGCATAAGAAAGGCAAAAAGCAGAATGTAAAGCTGGAGGACAAAAACTAACAGCCATCTTGACAATACACCCCTCCTCCAGGAGAAGTGCAGAAGCTTTCCAGCTTTATAGACGAGCACTTCTGGCACCTAAACTGCTTTTGGTGCAGGACTTAAAGCTGCAAAGTTATAAGGAAGGTCAAAGCTAAAATAAGAAACCAAACTCACATATTGCATTCCTCATATTAATGTTTAATATATCCTGAAGTTAAGAATTTAGTGAAGTTAGTGACCAGCTTCCAACTGCCACAAGGGTCTGTTTACCTCCAAAAACAGCCAAAGTGATTGGAAATACGTTCATGAAACAGCTGTTTGGAATAGAGAAGTCTGACATGTTTGATGTACTGGTACAGAGTTATGCAAAAAAATAAAATAAAAATGCTACGCTACATAGCTCAAACCACACTGAGCATCCGCCATTTTGAGAACCGAAGAGAGACAGCCCATGTCACGTCAAGGGGCCTCCCTCTCATTTTTCTTAAAGAGAACAATACTTGCTCCCTCACTATCCATCCTTAGATTCAAACAGTCTTATAAATATTGCCATCCAGTGGTCAAAAATGGTATTCCACACAAAACAAATTAACAAACATTTCTTCTTAAATTTGACAATAATTACTAATTATTGTAAAATTTCAAACAATATTATCGTTTATCGTAATAATTTCTGAGAATTAATCACCCAGCAAAATTTGTTATCCTGACAGGCGTAGTCTTAAACTTTAGCTTTTTTTTTTAAATAAATCTTTCTCTCTTACATCATAGATTTTCTCTTTAATTTTGAACACTTTTTTAATACACCTTGTAAGGAGTTTATTATACGATTTGTACATAATCAGTGCTGTTCTGAGTTCTACTAAGTCATAAAATGTTAAAATATGCAATGTAACAAATATGACATTAGTTGGAAGAATAATAATCAGGTGTAGTTATAATTTGGATAGCTTTCTTCTGGAATATGTACACCAGTTTTACGTTGGTTTTAGATGAGTTTCATGCTCGTTTCAAGCATGTTTTGGGTTCTGACATTTATTCTTGACGGTTGTTGATTTTTTTTCTCTTTTCTTTTACCTTTAGCAGCTGGTTTACTCTCATATTTCTACCGAAACATCTTCTGTGAGATTCTTTATTTGCACGATACCACCATATTTATTAACCTACACAGATCACGACCGACCCAATGGGCTGAGTACCGGTACTTTGTTTACATTGAGCATGTACCCACATTTCTAATTCACTTATCAATAATTGTGGTAAGCTAATAAAGCAAACTGCACAATTTACATCCTTTAGGAACACATTTCATGTTTGATTTCATACTTTGCAATAAGAAACTTTAAAAACTTTTCAGAAACCAGTCCAAAACACGCGTACAGAGTCCCCACTGGAGGGGAAGTGGCAGATGCGTAAGTGGAGGTGTTCAATCAATACTTTTTGTGACTTGTTGATGGATAATTGATCTCATCATTGGATTGCTCATGCATGCTCACAATCCTCCAGGAAGGCAGAAAATACAGAGGGGGAAGGCAGCCGAGCAGGAGTGGAAGTGGGAGCGAATGAGAAGAAGGGAGTGAAAGGAGGAGAAAAAGAGGCAGATGTACAAACCAAGATGGTTCAAAATATAGAAATAAATACAGATGGGAAGAAGGAGCATGGCAAAATAAATGCTTAAAAAAAGCGAAAGAAGAGAAATTAGAAGAACCCTCTTCTCCTCTTCATGTTTTTAGTCTCCATTTTCAACCCTCTTTGTTGAGTTCTTTACAAAATGCAATAAAGATGGAAGAAGTTACTTTAGATGCCTCTGGCTTTGAAAACAAAGTTCCTTTTGTTTGTCCCATTGAAAATGTTATGTAAGGCACAAAGAAAGCCCATCTACATTTAGGATGAAAACCGCCTCGTACAGTCAGAACAGTGCAATGCATTGAAAAATACACATTTTTATCCTAAAATATCTGCAATTTAGATGGGTGCTTGTTGGCTGCAATTGAGAAGAAAGTTCCCTAATAATAAAAATGAACAATCCTTTTATGACTTTGCAGCCTCAACCATTATCCCTTAGAAAGATGCTTTTTTTATCCATTAAAAAATGGTTGATTTGGGGATGTATGATGATTTCACAAATTTTTTTCAATATGCAGATTTGTGATGGAAATTAAACCGATGAGCTTTGATTTTGGGATTGTCTGTCAAAATTAATTGTTTGGCCAACTGTTTCCCTATTAAATATTTATCAAATTGTTTTCACAGCAAATTATCAAAAGTACTGCGATATGTGTCTCACAATTCCACTTTCTAGGACATAAGTGAAAAGTTTGAACAAACACATATTGACCGCTGGCAAAGTCTGTTTAATCTGTGTTTTACAGCTCTAGCAGTGGAGTTCTTCAGCATCCACGATTTAGATGTTCAGGCTTTAGGTATGCAGACTGTTCTGATGGCTGTCAGTAATCAGATCATCATCTGTCTGAGAACATCTCCACAAAAACAGGGCAAAAAAGAAAAAGGAAAGTAACAGAGACACGTGAATAAAGCACTCCAAACTTGCAGATGCCCAAACTGAATTTTTGTCAAAACATCAAAGAAACCCGAGCCAAAAAAAAAAGAAGAAAAAAGATAATTAAAAAATATAAAAAAGAAAAGCTCTACAGCACATATCTAAATGTGTGCAGGCCAACCGAGAGACATAGTCTCTCCAGCATGTCCTGGGTCTTCCCCGGGGTCTCCTCCCAGTCGGCCATGCCTGAAATACCTCCCTAGGGAGCATCCTTACCCACTGCCTGAACCACCTCAACTGGCTCCTCTCAATGTGGAGAAGCAGCGGTTCTACTCTGAGTCTCTCCTGGATAACTGCACTTCTCACCCTCTCTCTAAGGGAGAGTCCGGCTACCCTGCGGAGGAAACATTTCAACCACCTGGATCCACAATCTCATTCTTTCGGTCACTACCCAAAGTTCGTGACTATAGTTGAGGATAGGAACGCAGACTAACCGGTAAACAGAGAGCTTTGCCTTACAGCTCTGCTCTCTCTTCTCCACAATGGACTTGCACAGAGTGCGCAATACTGCAGATGCTGCACCAATCTCTCTGTCAGTCTCACTCTCCATTCTTCCCTCACTCGTGAGCAAAACCCAGAGATACTTGAGCTCCTCTACTTGAGGCAGAACCTCACCCTCGACCTGACGAGAGCTATCCATCCTTTTCCAGTTGAGGACCACAGCCTCAGATTTGGATGTGCCAATTCTCATCCCAGCCACTTCAGACTCGGCTGCGAACCGCTCCAGTGAGAGCCGAAGATCATGGAATGATGATGCCAGCAGGACCACATCATCTACAAAGAGCAGAGATGGAATCCTGACGCCAATGAACTGGAAACCCTCCGCCTGCACCAAAAAATTCTGTCCAAAAAAGTTATGAACAGAATCGGTGACAACGGGCAGCCCTAGCGGAGTCCAGCTCCCACCCTGAAGGGGTCCGACTTACCACCGGCAATGTGAACCAAACTCTCGTACCGCTTGTATAGGGACCAAACAGCCCATAGCAACAGGTCCCCAATCCCATACTCATGGAGCACACCCCACAGTGTACCCTGAGGAACATGGTCGAATGCCTTCTCCAAATCCACAAAACACATGTAGACAGGATGGACAAACTCCCATGACCCCTTGAGGACACAAGTGAGGGTAAAGAGCTGGTTCCACAGCCAGGACAGAAACTGCATTGGTCCTCCTGGATCCAAGGTTCAACCAACGATTGGACTCACTTTTCGAGTACCCCTGAATAGACCTTACCAGGGAGGCTAAGGAGACTGATGCCCCTATAACTGGAGCACAACCTCCGGTCCCCCTTTTTGAAGAGGGGAACCACCACCCCAGTCTGCCAATCTTGTTGCACTGTTCCCGATGTCCATGCGATGTTGCAAAGGTGTGTCAACCAAGACAGTCCCACAACATTCAGAGCTTCAAGGAAATCAGGACAGATCTCATCCACCCTCAGAGCCCTGCTGCCTCTGAGCTTTTTAACTACCTCGGTGATCTCAACCACAGTCACAGTCAACTCAGAAGTCCCCCGACTCAGCTTCCTTTCATGAAAGTGGGACTGAGAAGGTCAGAGAAGTATTCCTTCTACCTCCTGACATCACTGGTTGAGGTCAATAGCACCTCACCTTAACTGAACACTGCTTTCCTGCTTTCCACTCTTCAGCCGCCTGATGGCTTACCAGAATCTTCTCAAGCCAACCGAGAGTCTCTATCCGAGGCGTCACTGAACTCATCCCACAGTCAAGCTTTTGCTTCAGCAACAGCAAAGACTGCTGCCCGCTTGGCCCTCTGGTACACCTCAGCTGCCTCTGGAGTCCCATCAGCCAACAAGGACTGACGGGACTCCTCCTTCGCGTGACAGCCTCCCTAACCCGGGGTGTCCAACCCTTAAAACGACAAAGGAGTTGCACTCTAACGTCCCGTTGCTTCCACGACTCAGACTTCACTGTTTGTTTATCTGATTCAGAGTTTTTGGATCTTGGCTGTGAGCTTAGAGTGAAATGTTACAACTACTGTATTAGCAAAATAACTTCAATATCAACAAAGGTGGCCTTCATTCAGGTTTGGGACAAAATAATATTTCTTTAAATATTGATAAAATCTGTTCTGGTCCTGGTTCTGATGGACCCAGTTTTTCATCCCATGATATGAGTTAAACTTCCAATATATTGACTTATGCATAAAAAAAATTCTGTTGAATGAATGCATATCACCCGCCTCCTTGCATGCCAAAGATTTAAACAAACTGGACGACTCTCAGGTACTACCACACCACAATTCTGTGAACTGACATCTTTAAGTTTGATTGGCTGTCGACCATCTTGAACGTGGTTACCTCTTCAGTTGATGCTTTGATGCAGACCGGTGGTGAACAGCTTGTGATTCTGCTTGATGTTCTTGTTTCTCTTGCACACGTCAGCGGTCGGGCCGAGGCGCTCTCTGAGCTCTTAGCTTCCATCCGCAGACAAGGAGTGAGAGCAGAGAACATCCTGAAGGACGGGGACAACCTGCTGCAGCGCATCAGAAACCTGGAGAGCCGGACCCGGAGTGCCCAACAGGAAGAATTCATCAGGTGGAAATCCCAGGCAGACGAGACCAGGACCTGGATCAGGGGCTTGTCAGAACCACTCGGCTCTGCTGTGTCCGGCGCTGAGGTGGAGGAGATGAAGGCCAAAGCTCTGGTCAGTGAATGACTTTTCATCTGAGCTCATCAAAGAGTTACAGAAGAATATTTTAACATTTCATCTCCTTTATTCTTTTTTTTCCCTTCTCTTTGAAATGAAATTTAAATCACATCTGTCTGACATGCCTTTAAAAAAGGGATTTATGATTCAGTTCTGAATAAAAAGTTTAATTTTATGAGCTGCTGGACGTGAGAGTTGAAGGTCTGGATCTAACACTTCCTGGAGACACAAACTGAGAAAACACCAGAACTTTCTCTGAAGTGGTACTTCTGACTCATTTGACTGTGGACAAACTGGAACAGAACAAAAGTGAATGTTATTTCATTTGTTCAAATAACTTGGTTTGAATTGAATCAGTTGAATCGTCTGGTCTAGGATCAGTTTGGGTTCTTCAGTCACCGACCTTCTCCCTCCCAAAGTTGTCTCACATTTCTCAACTTCGAGTCTCAGAAACTAGACTGGATCGGTTCTGGACGCCTGCAACAACTCAGCCGAGATTCTCTGTTTCTCTCTTCAACAGAGCGTCCTGACGTTGAAACCTGAGGGAGAATCCAAAGTCCAGGACCTGAGGGCTGGGGTGGACCGTCTGCTTGAGCAGGAGGACCTGGAGGACAGCAGGAAACAGGAGGTCGGGCAGGTCCTCACAGACACAGAGATGGAGTGGAGGACGGTCCTGCAAGCTGCTGAGGACGCTCTCAGTTCGGCTGAGACCCAGGTTCTACTGGACAAACAGTTTGATGCTTTCCAGACCCAGAACGAAAGTGTTGAGTCCTGGATCCGAGAGCAGAACAAGGTTCTGGCCTCTCTTGGTGACCACATGCCGGTGGAGGAGAAGCTGCAGGTCATCCAGGTGGGTCACTGAGCGACTGATCGGCTTTATGTGCAGGAACAGCTCCTCAAGACCCATCCTCTCATGCAGGGGCGGTCCTAGCCTGTTTGATGCCCTGGGTGAACAACACATCCAGCCCCCTCACCCCCGGGTGCACGACGTCATTTAGATTACCATGTCCCATCACAGACACACTCTAAATGTCTTTGAATATTTTATTATAAAACTTGAAATTGAAGAAACTAGAATAACACTACAAACACACAAAGACACATAATTTAGAAGTACAAATACAAATACAAAAAATAAATACTGTAGAAAATAAACACAATAAAAATAAGTCATTTATAAATTGCACCAATAGGATGCTTAAGAAAATCTGTACAACAGTTGCACTTTGATCAAAACACAAATTTCTCTGCACAACTGTCAGGAACATCTGAACTTTTCCTGAACAAGACAATTTACACTTTTACACTTCAAGAAACACAAATTAAATTACATAATTCATGTAAAGGCTTATCCTTCTTTCAATAAGTGCATCCACACTATTACTGTTCAAAGAAGAAATACAGATTAAACTGCACAACTGCCACCTAAATATTGGTTCTTGTTGTCTTGATGCAAAGTCATCAATAATGTTGATGACTGATGATGACATCATCAACAGTGTTCAGCAGCTGTATGGCTGATACTGACGTAGCGAACAGCTAACAACTAAGACAAAACTAATGGGCCTACATTAGTGAGATTAAAAAAAATTTAAAACCATCTTAAAACCTGTCTTTTTTTCCCATGTGAGATGTTGATTTTATTATTATTTATTGGATTATTTTGATTTATATCGCATTACTGTTTGTCTTTATAATTATTTTTCTTGCATTTTATTCCTTTTGTACTTTTTAATTTCTGTACAGCACTTTGGTCCTGTATGTTTTTTTTAAGTGCTTTATAGATAAAGTTGGATTGGATTAGTGAACTATTCAGAATAGGAGACAAATCATCTTCCAGGTAATGTCTAGTTACAGTCCAAGCTACATCACAGGATCATTGCCTTTAGTCATTAAACACTGTAGTCCTATATCACTTTCCCATGTAGTTGTTTGGTTTTTGAATACTTTCAAGCTTAAAAATTATATTTTCCACTGAAAACCAAATATGTTGTCCTAAGCAGCTAAACATAAACAACAGTTACTCTCTTATGTTATTAATTAATAGTAAGCCTATCTTGCTATAGCTACGATGTAAAAGCTCCAAGAGATGGCACAGCGGCAGACCTTTATCTTTTCCTCAACTGGGCGCCTGATGGATTTGACCTGCTCTGGTCCATCTTCCCTGTGCGTAATTGGCACTCCCCCAACATGAGTCCAAACAACTTAGTCCTAAACTGATCCACCGTACACGATTTCACAGAAATAAGCTGAGAACTTCTGGCTATATTCACAACATTATGAATGAAGTGCACTTTTCTTGGCAGCAATCAATGATGTCATTTACTTGGTGTACTACAGTCTTTGCATTAGATGCATCC
>JAVCKU010000037.1:7739822-7751714 GCA_032273985.1 Hypsolebias coamazonicus | reverse complement strand
GTGCAACAGGTCCCTCTTGTAAATGAGTCCCCGTGGCTCAACGAGGCTAGCCTGTATAAATAAAGGTTGAATGAATCGTGGTAAAGCTGCTGATTTACACCCCTATCATTTACCCATCAACACATTCATACAGCACTCTGCTATGTATCTACAAAACTAATCTAAATAGTCTAATCAGTGCTTTAGGTCACATTCATGGGGCATTGGAGGCAGTAGGGGTGGGGGGGTTCAGAGATCATTGCCCAGAGATACCATTACATGTGGCTACATGCTGCCAGGAATCACACCTTCTACTCTCTTGTTGAAGGGTACCAGCTGTAACCACTGAGCCACAGCTGCCTTTACGTTGTTGTTCTTGTGTCGGTACCACTACTATAGTTGTGGCTTGCAATCCTTAAGTGAAGTAACTCCCCAGCTTTCAATACAGCTACCGTAAATTTAGGCCCCGGTTATATGATGCCGTTTAAATGAAATGAGAACATTCTGCTGCGTTTCGGCCGTTTGCCTACAACCTCTGTTACATAAACATTTTAGATCCAAGTCTCAGAGTAAGTTTTTCCACAACTCCTGGCATTGTAATGAGGGAAAATGCAACATACGCCCTACAGTTGCAGTCAGTCAATAATTATTCAGCGATGAGCGTGTAGATCAGCAGCAGTATTAATGGTGGAAAGCACAGTGCTGTCTGTGCTGCTCACGTTTTATAGTTTACTCAAGTTTTTAACATGGAACATGTCTTCTTCTTGACCAGTGAAACTGTTGGACCAAAAGACGCTACTAGGGACGACCTGGGAAGACAAGCAAATTGAATAACTTTATTAATGATGTTATGATGAACAAAAATAATAACTTCAACTACTGAACTAACTGTCAGATTCTGTAGCTAACTAAAGCTAAATAAAAACTAAATACAGTAAAGGTTTACCACTGGAGGACGTTACGTTTTCATAACCGACATAGAAAAGTCTATATGATTTCCAGGGGGTTGTTCTCATGTAAACAAGGCCTTAGTCTGAGTTTTAAACATGTCAGTGTATATTTTCTTCCATCAATGCATTGAAGCAATGTCATTGATCAGCAGTTTTTATCATTCTGTCATGGTTTTCTGTTTGCTTCTCCTCCCTAAGCTTTGGAAAGTCAATGTAAAAAACACATCAAAACATGGGATTTCGGTGTATTTTACAACAAAGGTGAAATTAGCAAAAACTAAGAAAACATATTCTACACACTAAATACAATTTTGGCAGAACAGCTGAGAAAACCTGGCCCTGTTTGTCGCTTTGTAACTCAGTAGAGCTGTTTGTCCTAAGGTGTCTGAGGCTAAAGGCTTCTTCCTTTTTGAGTCACAGGGGTCACTGGTGCCCATGTCCAGTCATCACTGTGCGAGAGGTGGGGGACACCCTGGACAGATCTTCAGTCCATCACAGGGACACATAGAGACAAACAAGACAAACAACCATTCACTCTCTCACTCACACTTAGAGACAATTTAGAGTTACCAATCGGCCTAACATGCATGTTTTTGGGAGGAAACCGGAGTACAGTACTGTACCAGGAGAAAAACCAAGCAAGCGCAGAGAGATCAAGCAAACTCCACCCAGAAAGGCACATGGTCAGGATTCAATCTGGCAACCTTCTCACAGAGACATTTTTCTGAAAAGGTTTAAGTTCAAGTTCAAGTCAACTTTATGTCGTTTCCAACACACGTGGTACATGAGGTGAAACAAAATTATGTACACAGGGTCCCAGTTACTCCCAAAAATAGCAAAATAAAGAGTATAAAAAGAATAGAAAATAATGATCTAAGATATGTCGAGTACCGCTGCTGCCACTCAGCGAGCAGGTTGCCCTGGTTCAAATCCCGGTCCGGGGGTCTTTCTGGGTGGAGTTTGCATGTTCTGCATGCGTGGGTTTTCTCTGGGTACTCTGGTTTCCTCCCACAGACCAAAAACATGCATGTTAGTTTGAGTGATAACTAAATTGTCTCTATAGGTGTGAGTGAGACTGAATGGTTGTTAGTCTCGTTTGTCTCTATAGTGTCCCTGTGATGGACTTGCGACCTGTCCAGGGTGTACTCCACCTCTTGCGCAGTGACTGCTGGACATGGGCACCAGTGACCCCCGCGACCCAAAAAGAAGCAGGTAAAGATGATGGATGGATATACACTACGATACATACACATGTATACAAGGTATAGTGGTTCAAGCACTAACGAGAAATATGTGAAAAGGCAGCCAAGGTCCAAAGAACTTCAGAAAGCCCTAAGAAATATTCAAACAGCTTTAAAAGATTACAAGTCTGTCAGCTGAGCAAAACCTGAAGGGACAAAAGATGACTCCATCATTTTCCACAGGCTTGTTTTTATGAGATTTTAAAACAAACCTCAACATATGTGTGATAAACCTGGACCCACATGGGAGCTGCTGCCATGTGGGTCCAACTTTAGACCGGATCTCAGCTACAGTGTCCGAAGCACCTACCACTCCAGCAGCCCAGTGAAACCCTGAGGAACCCCCAAAACAAGTCTGCGAGTTTCACCTTGGCTTGGAAACAGATGCCATGCTGGTAAGCCTCCTCGTTGTGCAGAGGCAGCCGGGAGTCCGCCACGTCGTCCACCAGGTTGTACCTGCTCCTCGCGGGCATCGCGCCGTCCACCAGGTGATCCTGGACGCTACAGTCCCCAGGTGTGTGTCCAACACGACTGCAGGAGACACGTCCCGGTGGACATGCGGACCATGACCTAACCGTCCCGTCCTCAGTGTCAGGAAGGACAAGCACCGAGACACTTCAGGCTCCCGCAGCGCGTCAGTGTCTCTTAGACGAAAACACACACGCGCACGTTTATGTGTTCAGGAAGTCCCAGAAGACAGGCGGTCCTGTTTGTCTCCTTTTTTGTCCCTCCAGAGCCGCTTACTTCTGAATCCTGTTCTGTTGGCGGAAAAACGCTGCAGACGACTCCCTCCCTCTGTGTGTGTGTGTGTGTGTGTGTGTGTGTGTGTGTGTGTGTGTGTGCATGCGCGCGCAGAGAAACAAAGCAGGTCCCTCACTGGGACGAAGTTTCAAAGCATGATGGAAGCTGGAGCTGGGAGGACCGCCAACTCGAAGGGTGGAGGGCGGACGCGGGATCCGTCTATTTCCTGGGAGCTGACGCTGAGGACAGCAGGTCGCAGTCTGCAGCCAAAAGGAAGAAATTATTAGCTTCTGTTATAAACATATCCGGAAGTGCGTTTGGTAAAGCGGGTGCACAGCTACTTATTATTATTTTTTTTAACCTAGTTTGGAATATTTTTAGAGTTAAATTTTCTGCGCGAAAATAAAAGTAGCTAAATGTTTTAAAGTAGAGGAACCACGTCTGCAGAAATAGCTACAACGTGA
This sequence comes from Hypsolebias coamazonicus, assembly GCA_032273985.1. Classification (NCBI taxonomy): domain Eukaryota; kingdom Metazoa; phylum Chordata; class Actinopteri; order Cyprinodontiformes; family Rivulidae; genus Hypsolebias; species Hypsolebias coamazonicus. The sequence continues at coordinate 7,748,339 of JAVCKU010000037.1, read as the reverse complement.
ATGACTCTGCTGAAGAAGCTGAATTTTATTTTATTTTTCAACTTTATTTAATTATTAACAATACAAAACAAAAAAGTACCAATTCTTAAATTAAACGAATAAAGAGCAAGAAGAAGCAAACTATCAAAATAAAAACAATTTAAAAAAAGGTGTAAAAAGCTACCAAAGTTGGGGCTCAATATGTATAAATGAATGATGAATGAAAAGGCAAGTCAAATTTATTTATAAAGCACATTTAAAACAGCAGCTGTTACCAAAATAATTAACAAAAAGAAAAAATAATCAAAATTAATTAAAAGCATAAAAACATTAAAACACAAACTAAATCAAATCACACATAAAACATGAGTTTCTAAAATAGATTTAAAAACAGGAAGAGAAGTGTTCGGGGCAGGTTGTTCCAAAGTTTAGGACCAATGACTAAAAAAGCCTGATCTCCTCTGAGCTTCAGTCTGGTTTTTGTTTCAACCAAGCAGCAGGTCAGATGACCTCAGCACCCGAGGAGGAACATATTTGAAGGTGATAGAGATATGATGGTGCAAGACCATTAATGTGTTTAAAGGTCAACAGGAGAATTTTAAAATCTATTCTGATACTTACATGGAGCCAGTGAAGGGAGGACAAAACTGGTGAAATGTGCTCCAACCTACAAGTTCCTGTTAAGAGCCGAGCTGCAGCATTTTGGACGAGCTGGAGATGTGAAAGGGACACCTGACTGTCCCCAAGTAGTCCAGTTGGACTGAAGGCATGGACTTTTTCAAGGTCAGAACTGGTCAACACAAACTTAAGCTTAGCTATCTGCCTTAACTGGAAGAAACTTTTCTGCAGAACAGATTTAATCTGTTTATTAAACTTAAAGTCAGAATGTAAAAACATCCCAAGATTTGCAACAAACTGCTTATGGCTCAAGAGAGTCAAAGTTTACAGCAGCCAAAAGCTAAAAGTAAACACTTAATAATGAAAAACTAAAAGTAGATAAAAGCCAGTTGAAAGTAGCAAAAGACTAGTTGAAAAAGAGCCAAAATGTAAGCATATAAATAGTTGCTAAATGCTACAAGTTACAAATAAAAGCTGGATGATAGCTAACATTTAAAAGTAGCTAAAAGCTAGAAGTTGTCAGAAACCATAAAAATTATAAGTAGAAATAGGCTAGCTAAAATTAATAATATAGTAGCTAATTTTCATTCAACCTTTATGATGATGATGATGAGACTACCGTATAAATAAAGGTTGATTTTGTACAGGTTATCTCGTCATAGCTAATGGCTATAAGTAGCAAAATGCTAGCTCATTTAAATAAGAACTAAAAGTAACAGAAATGACTTTAAAGATAAAAGTAGCATAAAAACAGCAAGTATGCTGTAGCAGGGTTCACAAAAGTGATGTTTTTAAAGAACTGAAAATTTCTCCATGTATTCTTACGGAAAGATAAAATTAAATAGCCTATACAAGTTACAAAAAGAAAATAAAGTCATAGCACCCATCTACTGAAAGTTTAGTTAAATTATTGCACTTTTATATTTGTTTACTTAACATTTTTTGGAGTTCGTAGGTTCATTGTAAGGAATTTACAACTTTTATCTCTTGTACTTTTTGCTCCTTTATCTAAATCCCCACTAGAAAAGACACAAAAATTGGCGTCATTTACTAAAATGACACATTTTTCATTGTATCTTTGCTTCGTTATATATAATTGACTCATTCGGCTGAAGGGCCTGTGGGGCACAGATCTCACACAAACCTCTAAGGATTGCTTTCATCATCATCATCAGGTTCTCCCACAGGAGCCCGACAAGTCTGTCGGCAGTAAAACAGTTCAGTCACCTGACAGAGACACAAAATGTTTTAATGGCAACTCGTTTTAGACGATGTTCGCAGGTGGGAGTGATGGAGAGGTGGAACGCTCAGCAGCTGGAAGTAACTCGCCCATGTGTTTAAACCTCTAAAAGCCTGTGAGTGTCTGCAGCATCACACTTTACCAACATCAATAATTAAACTCAGCCTCTCTTTGTGCTGGCACTACTAATAATTCATTACATAATTAATTGCAAGGATAATTTCATCTGACGTGGTTGAAAATGGGTCATAGCACCCTCTGTTGGCGCTGTAGGCCTTAAAATGCAATGTCATACCAAAAGAAAGGAACAGGTCTGAATTCAAAGTCTAATTATTTTTATTAAAAAAAAAAAAAAACTTTCAGTTGTTTCATGAGTTTTTTTCTTATCTGAAGAAAATGTGTGATTTGTTTCATTGTAAAACTATTATACCAATGCTTTCTATTTAAAGTCTATATAAGCTATAGAAACAAGCAACAACTCCAGTATTTTTTTAAATATTCAAATTTGACATTTAAAGATAAAAGTGACTGATCTGAAACATTGTACTGTATTTTAAGTACTTCTACTTTAGAGTTCAAGAAGTTCATGTCATTTCATTAACTTACTTAATCACACATACAATAAACCATATAGGACAAATATAAAATCTCACTTATTATTAATGATGCTGAACATCATTTATGATGCATTATACACTTATACAGAAATCTGCCTCTGACAGGATGGGAACAGAGGACTCGCTGTCTTTTACCTGATTTTTCACAAATGTGCCAAAGAAAATCTAAAGTTGTGATGAGTCCGGGAGCTGTGTTGTGTTCAAATAAAACATCTGCAAACAATTTAAACATGTGCAGAAGCAGAAGTAAAAACAAGATGAATGAGTTAAACAAAAAACTTTTCAGAAAATGTATACACATACAGTATATATATCGTGTGCTACTGTTCGTCATTTTGCTTTATGCTACTAGTGCTTAATGTATTTTTAGGGGTTTTTTGGTTCATAACTTAGATGTTATTACTGTTTTTCCTTTACGTTTTATGATTTTGTTGAATGTAGCTGGGACCCTGTGTACACAATAACGCTCCATCACATGTACCACATATGGTGTGTATGACAAATAAAGAACTTTAAATATTTAAACTTTAAATATATATATAGGTATACAGTATATAATATATATACATACACTGGTATATACTGTATCTATATAGATATACTGTATACACATACATTCATGCGTGTGTGTGAATATTTCATGATTTCCTGTACTGTCCCTGTTTGTTTCCTGAAGTTAACAGCTTCTTTTTTTATGAAACTATTCTGTTTTCTAGTAGCAGTATACATTCCACTTTAATATACTACTCAGAATAATTTTTTTTTCTCCCCTCTCCTAATTGTTAGTAAATATCCATGCCTACTGCTTTCCTTTTTCTGCTTTTTAAAAACATATCAGGAGTGTGCAGTTCTGACATTTGATGCACCAGCTGTATTTAACTTGGTTTAATTTTCATGTGTAGTCTGATGATCTGACATAATTAACTCAGTTGGTAAAGTTAGCCAGAGAGATACAAACTGTAGAGAAAGGAAGTTGTCTTTACATGACAGATAAGCTTTTCCCTCTCCAACCATGAATATTAAACCTGATTGTCTCAGCTGTAGGGCGGCCATCAAGGAACAACAGAAACCAGCTCCATAGTAGCAAGTTTAATTCACATATTTTAAACATGATCAGATTTCACATCACAGCACACTGAACACATCTGTTACAGCAAAACACACAACAAACTTGTACAAACCCAGTCAATTCATCATCCATGACTGCAACTAAATTAAAATGAAAGGCTGTGGAGAAGGACAAAAGGTGGAGGGTTTTATAGTGTATTATAATGTAATAGTGTAGAAGTAGTCGTCGGTAAAAGTATTCACCTCGTTAGTATTTTATTTTGTTAACTTACAGTCTGGAGGTTAAATAAACATTTAGTTTAATTATAAACAAGAGTGGCACTCTGTCTAGTCTTGATGCACGTATGAAATTTCATTATGAGCATACCAGAAGTTACTGGCAGGACAAGAGAGAGTCTTCTACGGACACATGGACGGAGACTATACCTTAAGGAAGGCCTTCAACAGGCGTAGAAAACATAAAGGACCTATATGATGATAATAATAATAAAGCAAATATTTGGAATTTCCCTTACTGGAGCCTTCTCAAACGTAGAAGACAACGTGGTCAGATGACTAGAACAACGTTTTGGTCATACAGTCTGCCACAAACCTAACACCAGTCCTACAGTGAAGCACGGTGGTGGCAGCATCATGCTGTGAAGAGTTCAGAGACTTGTTGAAGTGATTACTGCAAAGTAGCAACTTCAGGTGAATATTTACACCCTTTTTTAGTATGGATGAAAAATTGCATGTTGATTAGAACATTGCATCTTGTCAAAAGCACACCTCACATTTGTGAGATCTTAATGTGTCATGGCTGCTGACAGCTAAGATTGTTTGCCACTTCACAAAATTTAAATCTATTGAGTCCTTCGTTTCAGAAGACCTGTTTCACATTTTAAATATGCTTCGCTCCTTACAAATGGCTTGTTTCGTAAGAACAACGATCCTTTTAAATTCCACGCTGTAAGGCAACAAACCAGGGAGAACGTGAACCATTGTGCATGCGTGTGTGTGCAGGTTTGAGATGCTTTTAAATGCATTACAGTAATTACAAAACCTGAGAACATTCAGACGGAAACCGCTGGAAGAGCCATGTGCAAGCAGTCATTTTAAAAATCATCCCTTTTACTGAGGAAAGGCCATTAAAACACAGATCATACTGTAAGATAAACCATGGCTTTAATACATGTGAAACACAGACCCATTAGTCAATTAATAATAAACATCTTAGAAGCAAAGCAGAAACAAAAAGACTTACTGGCATTAAAAACCCCAAACAAAAGAATAAAAACGAGCAGGTCTCCATCTTTGGGTGTATGAAATACATTCACTTGTTTTAGAACTACCCCTCTGCCTCTGAGTGTTCACAAGATTAGTACCACAACCAACTTTTCTGTTCGGTTTTCCTGACTCATGTCCAAAAACTTGGAGAATCTATAAAATCTAAACCTTTGAAAGTATTTGACTGAAGTCTTTAACCTCAAAAACACTTTGAAAAATGAAACGATTTCTCCTCAGACCAAAACTTGTAAATTAACACGCACAAACAAAAACAAAAAACAACTAAGGAATCACTTGAGGTTTGTTCACATCGGTGGTGTAGGTCAATAATTTAAAGTCAGCTTTTTCATAAAAAAAAAAAAAGAGTTAAACACACACAAACCAGATGTGTGTCATAAAAATAAAGCTAAACATAGTTTTAGTCACTGCTCTTCTAAACCTGCAGGTTTTAATAAATGATTCACTTCCTGTTTTACCAGTTTTGTTAAAAATGCTCTCATCTACAGGAAGCTTTGAAAAATTAAAAACATGATTTGGTGTAAATTGTATTAGTGCTGTAAGGAAAGCCTGCTCGGTTTAATGTGAACAAATAGATCTCATGTTTTCAACAGATTTTTCTTACATTTAATGTGTAACAGGCTTTCAGTCGTGTGGACGACTGTTTTCTACAGAGCGCTCCGGGAGTCACGAGTGAAAATCAAACGTGAGGTTAAGATTCAGGGTAACTTCAGCATCTGCAGGTGTTGTGCTTCATTTTGTTTTCATTGCAGACGAGGGTTTCGGGATCACCTACAACACTGCACAACCAGGCTGTTGTATTTAATAATTCAACAACAATCAATCATCTGTTTTTAACCAGATCACATCAAATATTTATTAATCAGACGGATAAACCAGAAAGAGACCAGTTTGAATAATTCTGGACCATCTTCGCTGGTTTATTGGCCGTTCCTGAACGCTGTGTGGAATTTGATGTTTTGATCAAAACGATTAAAACGTGAATCGTCTATTTTTCTGCATTTGAGAGGAGGTGATGTTTGTAAGTTTGGTTTGATCTTCAGAAGCTAGTGATTCAGAAAATCAGCCGTGAGCAAATTCACACACACAGAAAAAAAGTTATAGTTATAAAAGTAACTAAACTGAAATATTCTAAATCTCAGTTTGATAAAAGGAGGAAACTGATTCTTAAGACCTCAGACTGATTTCTACTGTGACCCTGAGGGAGTTCTGTAGTATCCACAGTCAAACCAACATGAATGTGGTTAGATCTGTGCAGTCAGACCACTGCAGCCTGAGTACACAAGATAAAACCATTTTAAACCACCTCTTTCACTCTGGTTTTCATCACTAGAAATCATGTCCTGCTTGAAGACACTTGCTGCTCTTTATGAGTTAAGTGTGCATTTGTTTTGCTTTAGTTCAACATTTCCGTCTGTGGCTAATAACTGGAATGTGACAAGAGTACCGTAAGTCGGTCATTGCACACTGACCTCCCTCTGTCACACAGCTCTGATTCACAGTAAGCTAAAGTTCACTTCTTACTTTGAATTTCCGGAAAGGCTTTGGAGCCACCGAAAGTCAAGTTTTAGCAGAAAAAAAATAAATAAATGAAGAATGAAATTTGCAGCCAACAACAAACAGAAACCGGTATAACCAATAAGAGGAATTAACAACATAAAATACTGTGAAAGTATGATGCCAGTGATAAATCCTGTCACATACTGAACAATGAGATGATTTCCATTAAAGTGCAACAAACTGAATTAATAAATAAACACTGCAGCTGTTGTTTAGTGTCAGAAACACAAAACTGAATGAAAAGGTAGGACGGGGGGATGACAAGAGGAGAAAACTGCAGAACAAAGACAAAAAAAAAAAAAAAAAAACAGAAGACGATGGTCAAGTCAGGTTCGTCACTCTGGAGCTCCATTTGCTGTTCCTGCCATCCTCTCTTCATCGCCCTGTTTCTGATGCTGCAGTCTGGCGTAAGTTACAGCGTCTCCCCTGAGAGACGAGGACAACAGGACGCAGAGGGACAGCAATAAAAGAAAAAGGTTGGCAAAAAAAAAAAAAAAACAGGTGGGGGAAAAGCAAAAAGCGGCGTCAGCAGGAAGGTAAAAACTGATTACTACAAAAGACGTGTTAGAAGGTTAAAAAACATAAATCGTGTTAACTGGTTATAACGTGTGCTGCATTTAAGTAAAGCGACTTTTAATGAGATTAAGGAAATAAAGCAGGAAGAGACATGAGTAATAATAATAACAGTTTGATTTGCTGAATAATAATAAATCACAGAAATCATCTCACTTTTTGCCCAAGGATGCGAGGCCGTAAAGGACGCCTGTGGCGAAGGCGATGGCGTTTCCAAACAAGGTTGTGAAGGAGAAACTCAAGAACACAGGAAACAGTGCCATCCTGATAAAATCAAAATAAAATAAGATGCCAACATGGTAACTAACATAAGACAAGTAGTCAACTAGAAATAATCACATTTCTGACAGTCTTTACTGACAGTCTTTACTGAATGTTAATCAGAAAGTCCCAGTCCAGACAAGTCTTTTTTGTTTAGCAGAGTGCAGCTGTTTCTGTTTCTTTGTTTTTCCTCACCCGCAGTAGAAGAAGGCTTTCTGCCAGGGTTTGAGTTTGTCTGCACGGGCTGCGACTGCATTAGCAAACTCTACGAACTGGCAGCAGAACGGGACCTCACAAAGGAACAGCACGAAGGCATTCAACCTGGAGAGAGGAGGAGGGGGAGGGACGGGGGGTCACAAACCCACAACTAAATCAGTCTGTCCACATCCATCTCCAAAACAAAACACCTGAACTAACGATGCAAGAGCATTAAACCCTACGCTTTTACACTTAACATTTGGTAAATAAATGAAAAAAATGCAAGACAAGTAGCAATGAGTGAAATCAGCGCTCTAAAGTTGTTCAAAAATACCATATTTTTCAGACTACAAGGCGCACTTAAAATCCTTTAATTTTCTCAAAAATCGACAGTGTGCCTTATAAGAATGCACAATATAAACGGTACATGGTAGAAACGATAGACTTTTAGCCTATGATACAGATCTGTATTCTACCGGCTAACCGCAGTAATGCTGTGTCTGATGTAAAATCAGAGTTGTCAGATTTAATCGTTACTTTTTTTTAGTTGAAAACGGTGTGTAAGTGGTGTTAAAGTCCCTTCTTCGAGAGCTAAGTAGCGATGCTACAAGCTAACTACAGCCGGCTTGCCGTACTCAAATTCGAGTGCATGCGCAAAACGCTTTTATGTCAAAAGTTGTTTTGTGTTGAAAGTTCATTGGTCAGATTTAGAGAGTTGCATTTGAGCTTAAAAAAAAAACAAAGTTAAACCTGCTCTGATCTGTAAAAGAACGCTGTGTTGTGTGATTTTACTGAGAGACCCTCTAGTTAAAGCCACAGAGGAAACTGGTCGCCATTTTGTGGCAGCTCTCGTTAAAGCGGAAGAAGACGCCCTCTAGAGGGTTGGAGAGTTAAGTGTTTTCAGTGTAAAATGCTGCTCTGTTGCTGTTCATTTCTTAAGTGAGAATACTGGAAATTGTTAAGAGTTAACAACATATTCTTTAGTTTAAAACATATGGCTAAAACTACATTTGATAACTTTTGCACTGTTTGCACTATAAGAAAGAAGCGTAATACTTGGATTTGTTAATTACGGTAGTCCTCGACTTTGGGGGGGGGGGGGGGGGGGGGGGGGGGGGG
>JAVCKU010000037.1:7576922-7587143 GCA_032273985.1 Hypsolebias coamazonicus | reverse complement strand
ATGACGTCACTGGGGAGGCGAACGTAAGTCCGGATTTCCGTAACCCGGGTAGGTCGTAAACCGAGGACCACCTGTATATATATGCATGTTGCCTATTTTTCCAGTTATCCGGCTCACAATGTTTACACATATACATACATGGCAGTAGACATCTTTGATTTTGAGGACAGCCCAATTTGTAAAAGGAAACTTTCTTAAGACTAGATGCATCCATTTGCAAAACTGGAAGTTAATACAGTACCTCACTTATTTTTCAAATCATTATGCTCACAACATGCATGGATGGACAAAAGGACAGAGGGTATTTCCAGTTACCGCTATTTGCTCTGCAACGGGGGACAAAGAAATGGTCAAGGCCATGTACGTAATTACTTCCCTTTCCTTGTTGATCAAAATCTCCTGTAAGTTCATTTTAGATAACAACAGATAAAATACTACACTTTTGGGTTCTTTTGTACATGCTGGCTACATAAACACAATGTTGGAAACAAATGTCACATCTGAGTGACCTACCATGCTGTCCAGGTCCAGCGTTGCCTGTTTCAGTTCTTTGTCAGCCGCACTGACTGCAAGTGTAGTTTCAGTTAATGTTCGACAGACACCTCTCTCATCCTTCAGTGTGTCCTTCCCCTCTTCCTCCACCATATTAATGCTGCAGTTCGAAGTAACTGCAACGCTGTGCAGCTGAGCTAAAAGAGTGCTGGTAGAGGCTTCCAGCAAGGAAAATTGTTTTATGAAGGCCTCCCGTGCCTCTGGAAGAAGAAAGCAAATAAAAACCACATTAGGTCTTTCATGGATTATTTCACCAAGAATGTTATTCTTCCGACTCTCTGTAGCTTGCGAGCATCTTTCATTCTCAACTCTCGTTTGCCGTGTTAATTCAAGCAATGTCTCTCATCCTGTCTGTCTATTTTCAGAAAGATAAATACAAACCCATGCAGGGAGTCTGTCCAAATGCTAACACCTTTGTCAAAATCACTTTGTATTCTTTAGGGTTTCTAATCTTTCTGGCAGCAAAGCAAGTCTGGAGGAGAACACAATTAGTACAATACGTCTGATTGTTGCTTCATTTTGCTGCACACTTTGTCTCTTTGTCTTTATAAAACAAGAGTTAAAATGTGCGTGTGCAACAGTATGGGTTGGTTTGCCCACACGGTGAAGCCTGTGGCTCCCACACGCTCATTATCATTACAAGGCCACCCAGAGTCTTAAAAAGCATGACTGGAATGTGTGCTGTTGGAAGGCAGTTGTAGGGGGAGATTGTTAGACAACCGTTATCATGATTGCAACTATAATCATAATAAACCAGGAATTAGAGATGCACAGCCTGTCACGTAAATGGGGATTAAGCTGGTCACATGGCCCCTTGTTCCATATTGTTATGATTTGTCTCCATTTGGCCTGTGCAGCTGAGCCTGTAAGCCTGTTCCCCCTCCAAACATAATGAGGATATATCAGCATTGTGTTAAAGTAATTGGGAGAGGTTGGTATTGTTGCCTGCTTCCTGATTTAATCGCTTTAGTGCGCTGTATATGTAACAACGTCACACACCGAGGAGACACAGACGAAGCAACGGCACATTCACAGACAGCCCGGGGGCGGATTCACGTCAAGTTTTCTTGGCCGAGCTCACTGGCTCTGTATGCTCTGATATGGTTATCATCTCCCAGCCAGAATGAAGCACAACAGTTACAATGGCAAATAAACTAGCGACGCCTTTCACAAAGCCAAGGCTGCCACGTGTCTCCTATGATGTCACGACCAAACGGGGAACATTAAAAGGAGTGACAGGCCAAGTGGTATTATCTGGGCTTTCTCACTGCGGTACCTTGGAAAGTCAGAAAATCCTCCAGAGCGTTGGGGAAAGTATCCTCCCTCTGGTGCTCATGTTCAAAAAGCCTTGCCATGTACTTCAGCTGGCCATGCTGCTCCCCAATTCTACCTCGACAATCAAAGTGAGCCAGGAGCTTCTCCAAGTCCTCCAGGCGAGTCCGAAGCCTCTCGGCCTGCAACAACATCATGATTTGAATGCGTCAATGGGGATGCAACTTTTAAAGAACCATAACCATCATAAAGGAAACAGTGACAACAAAAGATTCATTTATTCAGATGAAGCGATTGAGATGTGACTTCAATTCTTCGCACAGCAACACATAAAAATGTAGTATTTCAACAAAAGCAATGAATAAATGAATAATAACGACACGATAAGGGCCCAAACAGCGTTTTCATATCTGGATCCTCTTGCTATTCTCTGTGTAGTAGGCAGAGGAAGAAAGCATTGCAGGAGATAACTAGATGCAACTTCTAAAGAATGAAAGTCAGCTCTGAAAATGGAATAAAAACGATGTGATTGGCAATGAGCAGTTTCCTATCCTGCCAGTTTAAATGGTCCAGGATCTATAAAAGGGACCTGTAATCTGCTCGTGATCGCACCTCTTTGCCAAGGTGAGGGCATGCAGCCTGAGTTGCACATGGACTAAAAGTGATTATCAGCTGTGCTCTCTGCAAGTGGAAACCTATTAGTTTGGGAGCAAAGTGTTGATAGGATCACAACTTAAAAGCAGGATAAGAATAAAAGTTGCAGACTCTTTTCATAACTTCCATTTACTGCTTTTGGTTGTACAGTATTCTTTATTCTGCATCGTCTTTCTATAACGCTTCACAATCAATTGTATATCTCTGACTTTTTTTCCATTCTTTAATTTTTTTTTTTCCCCTTCCCATGTTTAAGCCAAAGAAAAATGTGAGCAGCAAGATAGGGAGCGCGAGAGAGGCAGAGATGGAGAGCAGAGGGGAGCGGAGGACAAAGAGAGTAATTGCAGGTGCTCAGAGCAGACAAGGGTTGGGATGTTCCCTGAATCGCTAACACTGTGGAAATCACTGCACACATTCACACAGGTACACTCGGGTTCAGCGGTAGCATGCAACTACTTTAACGAGGACAAGAATATGGTGTTGGGGGGGGGGGGCGAGGCAGAACATGTCAGGAGGTATTGGATTCTTCTCAAAATCCAAATCCAGAGACACGGCGCCTTAGCGTTCGAACGTGGGTTGCAGCAGATCCATGGGGACCAAAAGAAACTCAGGAGATCATTGGGGCAAACGTCTCTTTCTATTTCACTGCACATTTGCCATTTGCATGCAATCTCCACATACAAAAGAGCCATATGGCTGTCATGAAGGTCTACAAAGGCATGGTGCTCTGGGGGGACTTTGAGATTTAAAGGGACAAACATGCACCTTGTTAAAGCAAAAGCCAAGAAACACTACGTAGGCGTAGGTGGAACCTATTTTATATGAATTAGTGCAGCAAAGAAATGACAAATCCAAAGCATTTACAAATTATGAAAACTATCAAGAGAATAAATATTAGGTTTGGGGTCAGATGTTTACACAAGCACTGCACATTCCATTTGAGTTTGCAGAAGCTGCTACTTGTATTAATGTTTTTCTTCTTATTAAAGTACAATGCATTTTAAAAAAAGCATTGCACTTTTTCCAAAGTAAACTTTGGATTAAGCTGCTTCATGGAGCTGGGGTCCATGTTCAGGAGGATGTCAACTAATTCACACATACACATGTTCTGATCTATAAAGGATGGTAATGGCTTCATCACTTCAGGCAACTGGGAAGATTTAGTCTATACCTCACTGGGTTACCTTCTCAGCAACTATTTTCTTTGTGGTTGAAGAGATGTTCAGTTCAGGACAAAGAAGCCCTGCAGGTTGATTAAAGCATCAAAGCAGCCGAGAGCTGCATCAGCTCAGCTCTCACTACGGGACATTTTTTTGGTCAAAAGCTACACGACCAAAGCAATTAAAAACATTAAGGACTCCTAACACCCTTGCAACTTTTTTTTTTGCACTCACCAAACTCAGGCAAATGTTTCCAGAACCTGATGACTGGAAATTAAAGAACTGAAGAGCTTTTTTCCTCAAGTTATATGGAGTGCTTAACTGGGACATTATTATGACAGTACGGTTAAAATACATCTAAACATGTTAGACTCATCAGGAAGGTGTGCAAGGAAGAAGCTTTTCTGTTTGAAATGGATGCTATAATGTGGCTTAGGTAGGCATGCGTGCATTGAAGAAACATGACATATTTTGGAACATTGTTCTTGGGACCGAAAGCTTCAAGCAGACGTATTTGGCCACAATCCACAGCTCCACATGTGGTACGAACCAAACATGCTATCAACTCATCAACCCTAAACTATGATTTATTCTGCAGCCACAGGACCCCTGGCATTTCACAGTAACCGAGTAAACCATAGATTTACATAACTGATCTGTCTACTGAGGTATTACAGAGTATAACATTAAACCATTGTTCTTGTTTTAAAAGCTATATGCTAAAACTGAGCCATGCAGTGAGTCATTGATTCAAAACATACCAAAAGTTCCCAAATTTTGTTTAAAAAACAAAACATGTTGCAAATACTCAATATCCAGTTTATAACCTGACTAGAACATTGTGATGGCACTTTAAAAGCGACATACATAATAAAACATCAGCAAACTACAAGTCACAATGAAGTGAAACTTTGTTGTCCGCCACATTTTGTGACAGCAGAAAAAATACAAGCTGTAAAACTCACCTGTTTTTTGACAAGGCCATAGCAAACTGGGCATTCCTCACACTGGTGCGTGACTCTGCTGTGATAATAGTTCATCTCACATTTGTCACATTTGTTGCCCACAAAGCCCTGGCGGCACTGGCAGGTACCATTACTGTGACACTGCATGGAAGCTGAGCCCATTGGGTCACAGTTACACGCTGTATGAAGCAAGTTAGGACCAAAAGGAGACGGGACAGGAGTGAAAACAAGAAGGGGTTAAACAGTGAAATATTTAACATGAGATCTATATTAGAGTAATGATGCACAGTGCAGTTGTCATCCTGAAATGGAGTACTGTACCTCTGCAACCTCGCATGGAGAATCCAAAGAAGCCTGCACGGCAGGAGTCACATAGATGCCCCTCCACCCCTACACGACACATACATGCCCCTGTGACTGGATGGCACGCCATAGACAATGAGCCAACTGGGTTACATTTACACCTGAGGACGACAGGCACACCTTAATAAACATTTGACCATATTAAGCTTTGCCTTTATATATTCTCATGTGAAACAACTTGAAATTGCCGAGGGAGTCGAAGTTACCTTTCACATCCAAGCCCTGGTTGGAGGTTGAAGAAACCCACTTTGCAGTGACTGCAATCCCGTCCAGTCACATGACTGAGACAATGGCAATATCCCGTCTGAGGGTGGCACTCATTTACATGCCCAGAGGTTCCAGCAGAACTGCAGCTGCACGCTGGAGGAAACAAATAAAGCAATCTAACTGTTAGTTCAAATCCACCTCAAATTGTTGACAGCCAAAATATTCATGTTGTCTCATTATTTAGAGCATTTTATTAGATTTATTTAGTTTCAGCGCCAGGGGGGAAAATTGGAGGCTACACCAGACAATAATACAGAAACTAAAGGATCCAACTCCAACTGCAGCAGCTTTCTGCACATAACTTCATCCAAGGATTACATAAAGTGAAATATGAGAAAAGAAACATGAAAGTCAAAAGAAGACCACATCATAGCTTTTGCTCTCTGGGTCTCTTCCTGCTTTTGTATCTTTTTTAAAGTTTCATTCACTTTGTCGTCTTTAAAGTTGACCAATCCAACAACCCCAGAGCCATGTGTTCGCCTCACTTTCACCTCTTGCTTTTCACAAGTCAAGAGTTTCATCTTTCCACGCCAAAACTCTCGACTGAACAATGAAAGGCCCATTCTATTTCTGCATTCTTGTGTCATGTCATTTACAATGTGCACTTCATTTTTTTCCTCTCCTTTCGCCATTTAAAGAGGAATTCTACCATCAGGTACATGCTACAGTCTTGAAAAAGTTCTCCAGGTGTGTAGTAATGTGTTAGTAGTTGAAACTGATCTCCAACACATTCGCCAAGAGCTAAGAAAACACACAAGACGTTTGTCTTGCAGAGCATTCCTTACTGGAATTGTCTCTTTTGATAAATGTAAGTGAATCTTTCAGAAAGGAACTTGTTAAATGTCCCTTCTTTATGTTTGGAGTCAATCAATTTCAATAAGACCCCACAGCCAACTGAATATAGAAAACACAAAAGCGACAATCTTTCAGTCAGTTTCAAAGATATTTGGCTAAATGGACTGCACTTTTTTGTCTTATCAAGACACTCAAAGCACTTTAAAACACAATTTGTGACCTCGTTCACCCATTCATACAGCACTCTACAAGATATATACAATGATTAATCAGTGCTTTATCACATTCATACTCCAATGGGACACACATTGGAAGCAATGAGGGGTTCAGTGTCTTTTCCATGGGCACTTCAGTCTGTGACTAATGGTGGAATCAAACCCCCAACTTTCCAATTGGAGGATAACTGCTCTAACCACTCAGCAACAGCTGCCCATCATCGCCCATCATCTCCAATACATACCTTATTCACTACAAACTGTGCATATTTCCGCCAAACTTTGTCATAATCATTTGAAGTCAATCTAGTTAGTCTGTTAGAAAAATATCTCATGAACCACCATACCAATTACAATGAATCTTTGAGAAAGACATAACTGTATATACGCCAACATTTGGTGAACTTTTGAAGTTAGCCAAAATCGAGATGGCTGCCAGTGCTAATCGAATTCAGCAAACACAAACATGGCTACAACTCTGTCAGTTTAACGGACACTGGATTAAAATTAGATGTGATAGAAGCCGAGAGTCTTTTACAACGCCTACTCTGAGCATGATGTGCTGCAATGTACTGTGAGAGAACAGTATTTTCATGGTTTGGCCAAAACGGCTGCAACACGGTCATTTGTCAGCATAGTTTAAATCTCTACAACTCTAAAACTTGTCAAAGCGTCATTCCCTCTACTTGGTATACATTCATACCTCTCAGCTTTATACCGTGGTGATTTTCAGTTTGTTCTTACAGTATGCTGTACGGTGACATCCAAGGGCACAAATCAAGTCAAAGCAGCTAACAATATTTTGGAGAGCAAAAGGACTTTGTGGTTTTCAAGGGAGCAATCACATCATTTTCTTCTTTGAATGAACTCACGCTTGCACTTCTGGCTGGATGCTTGATTGAGGGCGTCCCCGTAGAAACCCCACTGGCAACGTTGGCAGTGTTCCCCCTCAGTGTGCCCAAGGCACTTCAGACATCGTCCACTGAAATGGTCGCATGTCCCCACTGAGTTGAAATCCACGTTGCCGTTGCAGTTGCATCTCATACACGGACGCGCTGTTCCAGACGTTCCCAGGGGGTCACCATAGTAACCGTCCTCACACATCTGACAGCGTATCCCTGCACACAATGAAAAGGTGAAAGAGCAGCAGTTTGATAAATGACTAAAAGTCCGAGGTCAGTTCTTTAACATCAGTCTGTCGTAATTAAACTAAATGCATAGAATAAATGTGTTGGAATCACATGCAGCATTGTACTGCAGACTATTCAATGGTTTGTCACACCAAGCTGATTATGTGACATTGTTTTATTATAAAACTCACTATTAACTTTGCTCATTGTCCAAAAGAATCAGTTTAAAATGCTGGAAGCTCATGTCACCTGTCTGTCCTGCAGGGCAGTTTGTGCACACCACCTGTCCGGTCCGTGCAATCTGGGCGCAGCTGCTGCTGTCTGGGCAAGGGCATGGCTGACAATCACCAGGCGTGCCAATCAAAGCGTTGCCGTAGTAACCATCCAGGCAGTGCTCACAGGTCATCCCGGTGGTGAAGTGTGAGCACTCGCACACACCTGAAACACAAAGGCAGAGTGTCACAGTAACACATTTCACACATGAGCACCTTGCTCGTATGATGGTTTTCAGTTACATGGACCCGAGAAGGTCACCTCATCTCCAGAAGAGGGTGCTGTGTCTCTGGCCAAAAACAAGTGCTACAATCCAAAAGAAAAAAAAACATCCACAAACACACACACACACACATTTCCCACAGCTCTCTGCGGAGAGCACAAGACAACTAAATTCACCCCGAGTATAATTGCTTTGGGAACTATGTGAGCCAAATACAGTCAGAAAGACCTTCAAGGAGTAAAGCCATTCCCCCACCGAGTGGGAGATTACCAATTCTATAATGTCCAAAAAGCAAACTGTTGTTCTGAAATTCATGTGAAAATCAGCTTTCAGCTTTAAACCACTTTAAATGTGCAACATGTTGTATGTGCATAACATAACCCCTATGAATTGTACTCGGTTTACCACCTGCAACATTCTAAATCCATTAGGCTGCATTGAGTGATATGACTCCAAGGTTCTGAGATCCACAGTACAGAAGATGCTGATGTAACATGTACACAGTACGTATGACTAAAAACTCGAACCCTGCTAAGTCTAGCCGCAGTTCAGTGACCCCGCCGTGGCTCCTAACATCACAGGGAGACAATTAGACTCACAAACACCCTTAAAGCCTTCTGTGTGCATGACCTCTGGGATGAAACAGTGAAAATCTGACATGATGAAGCTGCACTCTGGCATAACAACTGACTGAAGGTGAAAGTTGCAACACAAAATATAACTGAACTCATTTCCCAGATGAATAAAACACATGTGATATTGCAAAGCTGCATTTATTATTCAATCTCACAAGAGTTAAAGCACCCTTCATCGATCACCTATTCAACAGTTTTTCTTATATATACATGTACGTCACAATTCTTATTTCGCCAACAGCTTTCAAAAATCCATGTAAAATATAGAATACATCAAAACGTTCAGGGCTGATCAGGCATTGTGTGCTATGGTTTTTGGTAGTGATGTATAGTAAGATGAAGATGGATCTGGAAAAGAAAAACTGTATGCTGTAAAATGTACTCATTCACACTGGAATCTCACATTTCTTTTAAATCCGCCCAGCATTCACATTGCACACATTCGAACTCTTGTTGTGTTTGAGCTCAGATTTTTCTTTTCAAACTGGATCTGAATGGTCCATTTAAACATCTCATATCTCAGACATAAAACACTGTAGAAACAGAAAAGGTGACATGTGACCTGTAGGTTTGGCACAGTTACTTGCTGATTGAGGCTTACTTTTTGCTCTGGTTTTTTTGGGATCCCTGTTTCAAGAAAATATGCTTTTGGGAGTGAGAGACACAAAAGTGTAGTTGCCATGGTGACCATAATAAACCTCTGGCATCAGCTTTAACATTGGATCTTGGGTCTCTTTACACTTATACAGGTTCTACATCAAAATGTTGGAATTTTATCATTTTATGCACCTTCAGACCTGGCACGAACATGACCTGAGCAGTTGGATTGCAATTGGAGGGTATGAAATAATGAACAGTAAACACATATTCACTTTGACTAACTTTGGAGGTGATCTAAGTGAAGATGTTTTCAATGCACATTAAAGACGTTCTGTATTGTAGGTGATTTGGACACCTTTCATCCAAACTGTTTGGTAGTGTGAGCATGGTCTATCTTTAAACCAAAATGTAGGGTCCCTTACTGAACTGATCATGATGTGACCCCACATAAGTAGCAGAGAGCATGTCTTGGTGCAAAAAATACTGCTCAGCTGCTGGCTAATTACAGGTAATTCAATTGCCTGAGGTACAACAAGTTTTTCAACTTAATGTTTTAAAGAACTAGATCAGAATCTGTCTTACTAAAAACATAGGTTTTGACAGAATTTTATTGAACAGCATCAAATTATAGGCTGTTTAATGAAATACAGTTTGTTTGGTTTGATGTGTTTTTAGAGCCAGCTGGATCCTGTGGTCATTGGATAGTCAAACATGCAGTGTCAATCACAAAACAACAGTCTAAGCAGTTATGTCACATTATCATCCCCCACTGCAAAGTGAAGTAAGAAATTGGAAATACCCTCCATACGTTGATTCAACTGTTCATCTGCCTGTCTGTCACTTTGCAAGCTCTAAAATTTGAAATATAAGAAACAAGCTAACTTTCTTTATGGTGTGTGGCTGCATCTACGTGTAAGAAACGTCCCTTTTGAAAATTGGGTTGCCACATCAATATCTAAGATAGCCACTGCCGAATATATCACTGCATACCTTGTGGTGTCTCTGGGCAGCACACCTCATCACCCACGTGCACTTTCAATAGCTGCCCACTGCAACACCTGGTGGTGGATGGGTTAAATGCAGGGTAATTTCGCCATTGTATGGAAACATACAGTGA